>CM035171.1:134184998-134417580 GCA_020205615.1 Panax quinquefolius | reverse complement strand
AGAGAAAGTATAGAGAGAATAAGAGAGAGAAGAAGAGTATTTTATTCTTACTGCTTCTTTGCGATATTGAATCTCCTACCAAATGTAAGGGGTGTTATTCTTTCTTATTCATGAAGAAGCCATTTGTTATTCCATTGCTTATTATTACATTGGAATAACTTTGTATAAAAGTGGTTTACCACTATACTTGGTGACATTCTTATTATTACATTTGGAACATCACATGCGTGTGTTTTTACAGGACTGGTTTAAATCTTTATTATTATTACATTGGAACATCACATGCATGTGTTTTACAGGACTGGTTAAAATCTTTATTATTACGTTGGAACATCACATGCATGTGTTTTACTGTGGACACAGTTCCGTCTTTATTATTCTGTTGGAATATCTGTACGTGTATTTTACACGGATCTGTTCCATCTTTATTATTACTTTGGAACATCACATGGGTGTGAATTTCACTGACACAGTTCCGTTCTTTATTATTACATTGGAATAACTTTTATGCATGCGATTATCGCGTGCATGGTGATTTCTTTTGTTATTCCATTCTTTATTATACCCGGTTGGTTAAAACTTTGACTTATACTCCATGAAATTAGTAGAATATCCTTGATATTTGCGTTTCATCGATATCTTTTCATGGAAATATTCTTACGATCATTCTTGAATTTTACTCTACAAAAAGCGATATCGTATTGACAATTTGGGCGTTAATAATTCTGGATAAAATAATTCTTGAACTTGTTTTATTGAATTCTTATATCATTGTCATCATCCTCGTATTTATATTTTTTTAAAGTCATCTACGTGGCTTTTGTAGTGCATAGATGGACTTGGTATGATTATGACGAGAGACTATTCGGTGTAATCATGGCCAGTAATATTACAAATGATGTGGTAAAAATCCTCGATGGGTAGTAGTGCATTGATGGGCGATTGTTGGCATGATCATGACCATTAATGAATACACAAATATTCTTGGTAGTAGTGCATGAATAATTGTGGTCGTGATACTTAAAGAATATCCTTGGCTAGTAGTGCGGGGTGATTCGATGATGTGGAATATTTATTAAAAGGCGAGTCTCGGCTATACTTGATGATGAAAACCTTTTAAAAACCTAAAAGATAGTAGACTTTATTTTCTCTTGACTCTTTTAATGGATTGCGTATTAAGCTGCAGATTAAAGCGGTTTATACATTGTATTTTATCGGTTTAACATTGTTGAAGACTATTGATAATTTATTACGCATTATCTTAGTCATAATATTTCTTCTTGGGCTAGTTGAGCTCACCCTTTCTTTCCTTTGTTCTCTTGAAATGAGAATATATTTGGGGACGAGTCGGAAGCGGTGATGGTCACGAAGATAGCATTAGTAGTCCTCATTTATTACGTGAAATAGTGTGATAATAATTATAATGAGGACTCCTTTTTGAGTTTATATAATATCTAGTAGGCGATATTTATATTTAAACTCACGATTTATGTCGTATTGTACCACGGCAGATTATGTTAGTAAGTTGTATTTAAATTACGTACCATGTAAGTGGCGACCCAGATGGGTGATGTATACTTAATTTTGGGGGCATCACGGTTGGTATCGAGCTTGAGGATATGATCCACAGGCTAAGATGTGAGAATAGTACTAGAAGGGAGAGGCAGAATACCTTATTTAGTATGACTACTGAAGTTTATGTCTTTATTTTATTGGTTGGTCGGAAGATAGGGATAATTTGTTACATGTCGATTAACCTTTTGTTTTGTGGCGATGTCTGAAAATGACATCGAGAATGTTGAGAATAGCGATGGGCCTTGACGATCGTTGATTCACCACATGCTCAATAATCGGGGATAATGTGCAAATCGAGGCGATAATCCTCATGCAAACAACAACATGACCAAATGATGAATGATCAAATGTTCGGAGGCTTTATGCGATTTATCACGGCGGAGCGAGGCGGCTCTGTCCAAAACGTAGGGTGGAAACACGGAAAACTCTCGGTGGTCACTTGCTTAAACAATTCAAGGCTTGGGACCACCGGGGAGTTTAAGGGTGAGCCAAAACCACTTGGCGGAAGCATGGATAAAAGCGGTTACCAAGATATTTGATGTCTTGGGATGCTCAGAAGAGCAAAAGGTTCCCTTCGCGCCTTTATGTTGCGGAGGCGATTCTTGGTGGGAATCGGTAAAAGCGTACTCGACTTCTTTGTCTTGAAGATATCTTGGGAGAAGTTCGAGGTACATTCAACGACAAATACTTTCACGAAAGTATTAGCCATGAAGGAGGTGGAGTTTATCAAGTTGGAACAAAACAATATGGCCAGATGTCGCGATACGAGGCAAAATTTGCGGAGTTATCACGGTTTTGCGTCCCACTTGGTGGATAATGAAGAGAGAATGGCGCGAATGTTTTAAGAGGTTTGAAGCGGGAATCGTCGACATCTTATTTCTCATAAAGCGTGTTTGTATTTAGATGTTGTAAATAGGGCTCGATTAGTGGAAGCGCGATAATGAGTCAGCCTGACTAAAAGAGAGTGGCCGTGAAATTATAATACCGGTGAGAGTAGTCGTGAGCGGTGACAACAAGCGTGGAGGAATCAACGGGCGGATATGGTAACCACTTGATTGGTAATCGAGGCCAAAACAATAAGAATGGACATTTCGAAAAAGGAGATTCAATGATGATGGAAAGGCGTCGACACGGTACCCGTTGTTAAGGAAGGAGAAAGACCACTATCGTATGCTTGAAATGCGGAGGAGAGGACACATCGATCAAAGCTGCGTCATGCCGTCAAAAGCATGTTATAATTGTGGAAGAGAAGGTCACTTAGCTCGATTTTGTGCGTTTCACAGAAGACAAATTCAGCTAGGATGGAAACACCAAAGGCCCGTCCCGAAAATTTAGCCGGTGGTCTGAGGAGGCGTTTGTTGTGACCTCCCAAAGAGCGAGGAATCCGAATGAGGTCATCACGGGTAAGCTTATCATAAACTCTAATGAAGTCATACTTTATTTGATCTGGTTCTACCCATTCTTTTATTTCTCTACTTGCGCTCATCGATTAAATTTGACTCAGGAGAAATTAGACTTTGACTTATCTGTGGAAACTCAGTTGGGAGAAACCTTCATTACATCCAGCATTTATAAGTCTTGTTTGGTTCAAATCGGTACCCTCACATTACACATCGATCTTATTTCATTAAAAATACTTGCATTTGATGTGATTACAGGGATTGATTGGTTAACTACTTATCATGCAAAAATTGATTATTTTAAATAAGGTTGTTAGCTTTCATATTCTAATCAACCTATTATCTTGAATTCAAGCGACCAAACCATTAAAATCAATCACGGTCATCTCGAAGCCATAAAAATTATTAGTTTATTGAAAAAGCGGATGTCGAGCTTTTCTTAGCTCGTATCGCAGATTTAAACAAAAATACGTCGGTTTTGAGCGATATTTCTATTGTTAATAAATTTCTGACGTATTTCGAAGAACTTCTGGCCTACCCCGGGCGTGAAATGGAATTTTGTATCGACCTTGAGCAGCGGTACAAAACCTATTTCCAAAGCCCATGTCGAATGACTCTATTGAACTTGAGGAGTTAAAGACCCAACTCTGAGGAATTGTTAGACATTGGCTTTATTAGTCCTAGTACTTCTCCTTGGGTTGCTCTGTTCATTTCGTGAAGAAGAAAGATGGGAGTATCGACTTTGTATTGATTATCGGGAGTTGAATCATGTCACCATCAAAAATAGGTATCCATTGCCCGCGTATTGATGACTGTTTGACCCGATTCTTGAGGCAAATTCTTTTCAAAGATTGATCTTACGTTAGGATATCACCGATTGAAGATTAGAGCCGCTGACATTCAAAAGGCGGCTTTGGAACTTCGATGCGGGCATTATGAATTCCTAGTCATGTCCTTTGGATTGACTAATGCTCCTGCTACCTTCGTGGATATGATGAGCCAGGAGTTTCAGGAATATTTAGATCACTTTGTGGTGCGTCTTTATTGATAACATCCTTATTTATTCCAAAAGCCGTGAAGATCATGAAACAACACTTGATGACACTCCAAAAGCTTAGTGAATATAAGCTTTATGCGAGTTGAAGAAATCTGAGTTACGGCTTGAAGAAGTAGCATTCCTTGAGCACGTGGTATCAAGTCGTGGAATATCTGTTGACCAAGCAAAGATTGAAGTTATTCAAAGTGGGAACAACCTAAATCGATGGCCAAAATCGTAGCTTTCTCGGTTTAATTTGGTTATTATCGGAGATTAGTGGAAGGATTTTCTCGAATCGCTATTCCGATATTTCGGTGACTTGGAAAGATCTGAAAGTTCGGTTGGAAGCGAAGAATGTGAAAAGAGTTTTCAAGAACTCGAGAGGAGACTTATTTATTTTTGTTACGTGATACCATCGGCTCGGAGGGATTTGTCATCTACGGATGATGCTTGAGCAAAGGGTTGGGATGTGTTCTTATGCAACATGGAAAAGTTATAGCCTATGCCTCGCATGACAGCTCAAAGAATATGAGAGGAATTATCCTACTTCATGATCTAGAGTTAGCGGTTGTTATCTTCACTTAAAATTTGGAGGCATTACTTGTATGGGGAGAAAGTGGAGATCTTCTGGATCATAAAAGCCTCAAATATTTCTTCACTCAAAAGGAACTCAACATGCGACAAAGGCGTTGGCTTGAGCTGTTGAAAGATTATGATCATACCATCGAATACCATCACGGAAGCGAGCGTGGTAGTGGCGCGTTGAGTAGAAAATCATATGCAATCTGAGTGCGATATTATCAATATGAAGCCCATTTTGTGTGACTTGCAAAGGATGGAGATAGAGTTAAAGACTCAGGGGCGCGTGTGATGATAAGCGAGTATCTGAGTAGAGCAAACTTTAATCGATAAAGTTAAAAAGTACTCACCGAGCTCTGGACACAGGTGATGTGTATGAGGAAAAAAGTGCGAAAGGTGCTATCTTAGGAAGCAAGGATCGATGAAGAAGGAATACTTGAGTCGACTCCAAACTTTGTGTTCTAACGACCACGATTTAAAGTATAATATCATGATGGAGGCTTGCACACACACACCATTTGCAATCCATCTGGGGAGTACCAAAATGTATCATGATATTAAATAAATACATTTTGGTGGAGCAATATGAAGAGAGAGATAGCATTTGTTTATCTCGAGGTGTCTAATTTGTCAGCGAGTTAAAGCGGGCATCAAGTACCAAAAGGTCCATTGCAACCACTTGAAATTCGAATGGAAGTGGGAGCACATTACCATGGATTTAGTTCTGGGTCTTCTAAGGTTTCTCCAAGAGCATTGATGCGATTTGGGTCATTGTTGATAGATTGACCAAGTCTGCTCATTTCTTCTGCGTCTGAAAACTTATACACTTGAGCGTCTTGCCCGTATGTACATAAGCGAGATTGTAAGGCGCATGGTATCTTAGGTATCCATAGTTTGATCGTGACCCAGATTCACTTCACGATTTTGGGTTGGTTGCAAAAAGCTATGAGCGCAGGACTTACGATTTAGCTCGGCATATCATCCTCGAGACGGACGGACGGTCGGAGAGGACTATTCAAACTCTTGAAGATCTATTAAGACTCTGTGTCCTTGATTTGAGGGAGTTGGGACAAGTTCTTACCATTGGTGGAGTTTTCCCTCTGACAACGGTTATCAAAAGCAAGTATTGGCATGGCTCCATTCGAGCGTTGTATGGAAAAGTGTAGTTCTCGGTATCACAGGATGAGGTGGGTGAAGCAATGTTGTTGGGACCGGGTTGGTATGTATGACTACGGAAAAGATTGAAATGATCAAACAACGTATAAAAACCTCACAAAATCGACAAAAGAGTTATCTTGATCTTCGTGAAAAGGGCGTGGAATTGATGTAGGAGATCGTGTGTTGTTAAGAGTTGCTCCATGGAAAGGAGTTACAAGATTTGGAAAGAGAGGAAAACTTAACCCTCGATTCATCGGTCCATTTTAATCCTCGATCGAGTAGGAGCGTGGCTATGGACTACGCTTTCTGCTTGAAATATGACTACGTGTTCATAGCGTTTTTCACGTATCTATATTACGTAAATATGTGAAAGACCGAACCACATTATTGAGTTAGAGCCAGGACGAAATAGCGGAAGATTTGGCGTATGAAGAGGTTCTGTTCAAATCTTGGATAAGAAGGAACATATTCTACGCTCCGAGTTATAACTTCAAGTCGAAGTTTTGTGGAGGAAGCGATGTTGAGGAAATGACTTGGGAGTTAGAATCTGAAATGAAATCAAGGTATCCTTACCTCTTGACATACCAGTGCGTACCACAATTTAGAAGCGAAATTTACATAAGAAAGGGAGGTTGTAAGAGCCCAACTTTTATAAATAAAGATGAATTTTTCTATAAATATTATTTTTGAATATTATGGAATAAATTTGATATAATGTTATAGTTGTGGGTAATATTAATAAATTTTGCAAAGTATCTGAAGTTGTTATAAAATATTAGTTTGGTGGGGAATATTCTTTTTAGGGAATATTAAATTACTGACATTTCAATCATTGGTGGACCCCTGACATTTCGATATTTTATAAAAATAACGGCGGAGGTATTCTGAATTAAAGCTGTTGAACTACCGGTGGTAAAAGAAACGATGTCTGGCGTGGTTGCGTAGTAGCACTACGGTATTGATTATTGATCTTTACGTGAGAAGTCACTTCGGCTATGCTCAATTATTACTTCGATAATTCTTTGCATCATATTTCTTATATTATTGATTCAATTATTGTCACGGTATCATCTACGTATAATATGTTATAGTATTAAATCAATAATTGAGGCGACAAGTTATAAATGATTAATAATTGTTGAAAGATTAAATATGTGTTGATGAAAAAATGATTTGTGGTAAGTTTGATTATTTTATGGGGGCTCGTATATCTTCATCTAAGAGTCTCTTTATCGATAGTAATTACCTTCGTCGATAGTAATAGTAGTTACCTTCGTCGATACCTTTGTGAATAGTAGTTACCTTCTGTTGCCTTATTTTTTAATAGCACTTTACCACATAGTATATCTGGCGTTCAATTATAATATTAACAAGACGAGGATATCGTTCCCACGAGAAATAGACTAATATTTATCAATTACTAATTCTAATGCAATTAATCTACATTTTAAACTACAAAATTTTGTTTTTGATTTGAAATTTAAACTTAACAAAACTAATGATTAAGAATCAAAATTTCACAAGAATAACTATGATTTAATAGGTTAAGATTACAACTTCCTTGGTATTTCATTTAAATCATTTCACTTCCCATTTAAAGCAATTAATTAATATGAATCATTATCCGAGAATGATTTATGATTTATAAAATTCACACACTTTTTCAAAAACACGTGAACAAATCCTCCTTTCTCAGATCCTTAAGACACAAAATTACAAGGAACACCCTTCTCGATTAATTCACTATATTCTATGTGAATCGAGTTAATTAGGGTTTCTGCGCATAAATTCTTTCAAAGGATCTGAAAAGACATAGGTATATTCTATCCTACATCTAAATCATATTAACCTATATTAGGATTATATGAGCGGATGTTATCATATCCGGATCTTAATCTATACTCCATCTTCGATTTTATATAGATTATCACAATAATTGTTGGCGAACAATTAATCGATAAGCAAAAGATATAATAAACAATTGATAAAAACCAACTTTCATTCGATGGGAAGGTTCGATTTAAACTACATACCAAGTTAGTTGCAATCTTAATGAAAATTTAGTTCATAATAATAATAAAGAAAAACATCATCCAGTTAATAATCCAAACATCGAGATAATTACAAAGATAAAACTAGAGAGAAGAAGAAGAAACTACGAATTTTCTCGATACTCTCTCTTTGATCTTGACCCTTGCAATTTTCTTTCGTGTTTTTCTTTCGTAGTTCTCTCTGTGAAACCCTTGAAAAATTGGTGATCGTCTTTTCTAAAGTCTCCTCTATTTGTATTAGTCTCCCCTCTCATTGATTCCTCTTTGGCTTGACCACCCACTTGGAAGTAGAAAATCCTCCTTTTTGCACTTTGCATGGCGCTAGGCGCTCAACCTGGCTCATTTCAGCGCTGGGCGCTTGACCCGAGAGACTCACGTAATTACAAAAATGCCACTCGGCTCTAATTTTAATGATTTTGACCTTTTCTTCTCCAAAATGACCAATTTGTCCCTCGGCTCCAACTACACAAAATAAACACAAAAATAGATAAAAGATACTAAAAACAATTAAAGATAGCAATAATTAAGTTTAATAATATCAGTTCATAGGTATAAAACCTCTTCATCAAATACCCCCAAACTTAACGATTGCTTGTCCTCGAGCAATAAAACCAAATCTGATAACTAAATATGCAATCTGATTATCTACGTGCCTAAAATTTGAGATCAAGCGAGCAAAATCTATTCATCAAGCCTCGGAGAAATCGGATTAAACATCTTTAGTACATCATATCAAAACAGTTAATAATTTCTGTCGATCATCAAATCTTACCTGTTATTCTTGATATAGTGTGTGTGTCTTTGAACAACAATGCTAACTAATATAATCTAAATACAAAACATAATAGATCTCTTTAAAGGCGTCATATAGTGTCGACTCACAAAATTCACGAACAAGCTAGATCGACTAAAATCGAACATCCACCAAATTCAAGAGTCGAATCAGGGATACTTATGCTTTACTTATCATTCACGGGGCTTTTTGCTCTTTTCTAGTTTATTGTTTTTTTTTTTTTTTTTTTTTTTTTAAACCATGGTATGCGATGTCTCATTCCATTAGGCTAACGATTACTACCCCTTAGCGAGCTTTCAACCAGCGACTCCCGGACCATATAAGACCTTAGAGTATTTAGGTGTTAAAACACCCCTTGAGGCGTGCTTGCTCGAAATAACAAGGCCCAAAACAAAACTAGCCACGCGTAATTTTTTTTCTTTTGAAGCTTATATATCCCAAATTTTTCCCCCAAACTTAAGTTTTTGTCTAAATTCGATCATCTCACTTTATTCATGTCTTTCATTCATTCGAACTAGTATTATCCTCGAAAGTCCACTATGTGTCGATTTAGACTCGATCGGTCAGACGTAGTTGTTTTTCTTTGTCTTATCCTTATTATATCGGTTTCAAAGCGGTAAAGATTCAAATCATGACAAGAAATCACATCACGGTCTTAACGATCGATCTTATACTTGTCTACTCGATTCCAATCTCATCATTTGGCCAAATAGACTTAAACTATCTAACAATTTGAAAACATGCAAATATTTGAATTTTTTTTTTTTTTTTTTAATTTTTTTTTTTTTTTTTTTAAGAAAGTAGAATGAAAATTACATGAAAAACTACTGAAATGAATACTACATGAATGCAAAAACTACTAAATGAATACTACATGAATGCACCCCCAAACTTCACTGTCTGATGTCCTCATTGTATATAACAAACAAAACATAAGAAATTAGGCCTTTGAGGACTTCCACGGAAGATAGGCGCCTTATTCCTCGTCGGTATCCTCGTCTTCTTCTTCATCAACCTCATCTTGAGGTGATCATCGGTAGGAGAATGCAGAACAATGGGGAAATTGGTAGGGAGGCGGCGGTTTGGATTCATGCGATCGAACATCTCTAGGAATCTTTTCTTCTGATTACGATACATCTCTGTTTGTCATTGAGCTAGGCTATCTGATTTCTTTCAACCGGTCAAAACCTGTTGAACTCTAGTAGCCACCGTGTCGATCCTTCTAGTTTGATTTCTTAATTCTCGTGAATATCTTCAAAAAATTTGGTGGTGGCCCGAACTTCCAATTTGCGGGAGGATTATCGTGTAATTGTTGATTAGGCTCATTGCGCGGACTCGGGAGAACACGATAATGAACCCTAACCCTCTCGGGTGTGGTATACCACCACCCATACCTTATACTTCTTAATAAGCGAGTGGTCGATCGCGGTAAGGGAGGTTGTCTAGCTTCTTGACATCCCATTTGACTCCGACTTGTTGGCGTAGTCCGATGATCAAAGATGGGTGAGGTAATCCACGAGGTCCCTCCTCGAATTGCTTTGTCAATTGAATCATGTATAACATGACCCACATCTATCGTTTTCCTTGTGCGATCTGAAAAAAGCAACATTGCCCCGTTGATTTATAACATCACTCATATACTACGGCATCGACTTAGCACAAATAAAAAGGCGTGCCATGCTTTCCCATAAGCTTTGCTTAGTGCGGATCACGAGGAACAAAAGCGACTTCTTGTTGATCATTAATTTCCATGTTGTTCGGTACACACAAAGCTTGAATGATCTCAACGTAGTCTAGCTTCGTGCTCTAAATATTGCATGTAACCATTATTGGGTATTATGTTCAATAGTAGTAAGCATTTATTGTCCTAAAAGCCCGACCTCCATTTGATTTTCCATGAACCCAATTATGTTACCAACAACATCTTTTGCATTGGCATAGAATTCCTTAACAATTTTAATGGCCAGATGAATCCGGTTGGGATCTGAAAGTTACCCCATCTTCTACTTCCAATCATTTGTAGTAACTCCCCATCTTACGCCTCTGGCGATAATCCACCTTCGAGAATTAGCGTTTTACTTAGAAAGCACATTGTAATATCTTTTGGATGCACTAGCACTTACAAATCTCTTTTTGTCATACTTAGTCGAAGTGCTAGAAGTCTACCTCTTTGCCTTTTAGTAGCCATGAGTCTTGTGTGTGAATTGCTTGCCCATAGGCGATGTTTAGAGGCTTAGTATGGGCGATCCTCTTTGTGACAATATATCGAACACTTGGTGTGCACAAATTTTGAACACTATTGGTAGGCACTCCCCAAACTTAATTTTCACCAAATTTGTTAATAACTAAGCACACTAGTTAGTCGATCGATGCAATCTGACAACAATGAGAAGTACCCAAATCCACTTGAGCCAACACAATGAAATAACCAACTTCACTTACTACCTTAGCTACTATCCAAGCAAAACCAAATAATTTGCAATAAAATCTTGTGCACTTACTTGGTTATAGCGGATATGATGTTCGATCAAAGTTGTAGGAGCAATTTTTTTGAGGTTGAGCACTTACTTGAGATAGATGTGGCTTGAATGTGAGTTGGTGCGAATTGGTGATGAAGGATGACCGTATGGAGATTAAGTGCCTTGGTTTGGGTAGGAGATTGAGTGTTTGATTAGGCTTATCTGAAAAGCGTTGATTATAGTGGCTAAATTAGAGGAGGTTGTGATTTGAGTGAGTTTGAATTGGAGTGGGAGAAGCGAGAGTGTTTGATTTGGGTTTGGTTTGTATTGCCCGATTAGGGCTTATATTTTTTTTTTAAGATCTGACGTGGCGCTAGGCGCTTGGTATGCTGTTAATTTGGACCTTTAGGCGCTAGGTGGCGATATGTGTGAAATGCGTATGGGCGCTGGCGCTTGGAATTACCTTGGTTGGACCTTTAAGGCGCTTGGGGTCTTTGTATCTCTTGACTTGGGCGCTAGGCGCTTGGTTTAACTTAGGTATGGGCGCTAGGCGCTTGGTGCTCGTCTGAGCTCTCTGCAGAGTGGGCGCTAGGCGCTTGGCTTGTGCTGGCTTGGCCGCTTTAGGCGCTTAGGCATGTCTTGGGCCTTTGGTTTCTTGTTTGCTTCTTTGTGCTCTGAACCTACACCCTTTAGCAATTCAATAACACTAAAAATGAGAAATGATTAGAAATATTAGAAATAAAACAAATGGATATTGACAAATTCATGCTTGAGAGAATGATTAGAAATAAATTTGACCTTGCTTTCTTACAATGGATATTCCCCTCATTAGAGGCGAGACCCATTGGTGAGTCGTAGTGGCCATTAGTCAAACCCAGCGAATAAAATTCATGTTTCTACCACAAAATCAATTAAATATCATGTTAGAGAACATAAGGGGTGTAACAAAACCTAAATTATAAAAGTTTAACCACTAAATAAACTAACGATAAAAGCAAATTAAACAAAATAAAAGTAAAAATAGAAAATAACAATAAAAATTCTGGGTTGCCTCCCGATTAACGCTTAGTTTATAGTCTTGACTGACTTTCTTCTCTGTTCTAATCGGCCAAGGTTGTGGATGTCCTTTCACGATCAACCTGACCCCCCATAGTAGTGTTTCAATCTCGTAGTTGACTTTGAAATTACGTTTAGCATCCGGGTCTTCCACCTCCACATTTCAAGTGAGGATAAACTTTTGTAATGATAAATGGCCACGACCAGCGGGATTTCAACTCTCACGAAACAATTTAAGCCTTGAATTGTATAATAGCCTTTATTTGCCACTTGAACTTTCTTTCGAATTTTCTCATCATGCCACCTCTTAACCTTTTCTTTATATAACCCGGCGTTCTCGTATGATTGGATGCGAATTCATCCATTTGGTTCAATTGTAAGGCGCTTCTCTCCCATGACATGCATATCAAAGTTTAACTTCGAATTGCCCGATAAGCCTTTGTGTTCTAGTTCAAGCTGGAAGATGGCATGCCTTCCCATATCTTAACACATCACGGAGAGACATCCTATCGGGGTTTTGTAAGGTATGCGATATGCCCGTAAAGCATCATCCGACTTACTAGCCCGATCTTTCCAGAGCTAGGGTTCACTATCTTCTCGAGGATTAACTTCACTTCTCGATTAGATACCTCGGCTTGGCCAAGCTTGTTTGTGGATGGTAGCGGTAGCTATCTTATGGTGACTCCGTACTTAGCGAGAATAGTGAGAGCGCTTATTCTGAAGTCGTGCCTTCATCACTAATGATTGCCGCGAGGAGTGCGAATCTAGAAAATAGTCTTAGAATGAGCGTAACCACAACTTTAGCATCATTGGTGGGCGATGCTTTATAGCCTTCCACCCACTTGAAGCGTAGTCCACATAGAAAGTATATAGGAGTTGCTAAAAGATGATGGAAATGGTCCCATGAAGTCGATGCCCCAAACATCAAACAATTAGACTTCTAAGATCATGTTTAGTGGCATCTCTTGTCGCTTTGATATATTACCCACTCTTTGGCATCATCACATTTCAATGAAAACACACGGGCATCCTTAAAGAGTGTTGGCGGAAGAACCCACATTGAAGCACCTTAGGCTGCGTTCTTTCTCCATAAAATGTCCACCGTAGTTAGATGCATGACATTGGTAGAGAATATTTTCCATTTCAACTTAAGAACACACCTTCTTATGACTTGATCTCCACATTGTTTAAATAAAAGCGGCTCATCCATAAATCTTGTTTCACATCATGGAGAATTTCTTCTTACATTGACTTGTTAAATCTGGTGGAAACACCTTACTCACAATAAAATTTACGTAATGCATACCATGGAGTATCCATCCTTCTGTAACAGGTTGTTCATCAGGAAAAATTCATTGATCCTTTGTTGTGTCATCTTTTTTAGTTCTGCATTCTCTAATCGTGATAAATGATCGACAACTTTGATTATGCATTTCCTTTTAGGTCCGGATCTCAAGTCGAACTCTTGTAGCAATAATACCCATCTAATTAATCTAAACCCGCATCCTTCTTTGCTATTAAGTACTTAATTGCGAATGATCTGTAAACCACGATCACTTTTGTCCCAATCAAATATGATCGAAATTTATCAAATCGTAAACAACTGCTAATAGCTCCTTCTCGGTAGTGGTATAATTGATTTGGGCATCAGTTAATGTCTTCTTAGCATAGTATATAGCATGAAAAATTTTATCCTTTAGTTGGCGAAAAGCTGCGCCCGATCGCAAAATCGCTAACATCACACATTAATTGAATGGGATACTCCAATCTGGCGCTATGATTACGAGTGCGGTAACAAGTTTTTTCTTGACACATCAAAAGCTTCAGGCATGCTTGATCGAAGTTGAATGGGACATCCTTCTCCAAAAGATTGCAAAGTGGTTTCGTGATTTTGGAGAAGTCTTTTATCGTCGTCTATAGAAACCGGCGTGTCCCAAAAAACTTGAATACCCTTCTTTTGAAATAGGTGGTGGCGGGGCTCTCGATGGTTTTGATCTTAGCTCTATCAACTTCAATTCCTTTTGATGACACTTTCGATGACCCAGATTATTCCTCTTGCACCATAAAATGACATTTCTCGGTTTAAAACCAAATTCGTTTCCATACACGTTTGAGCACGAGTGAGATTTTCCAAACAATAATCAAATGAATCCCCAAAAGCGAAAAATCATCCATAAATACCTCAAGATTTTGTTCGACCATATCGGAGAAAATAGCCATCATACTACCGATTGAAATGTCGTAGCGTAGCATTACATAATCGAAAGACGTTACTGCGAAAAGCAAAGGTACCGTATGGGCATGTGAATGTAAATCTTCTCCACGATCCTCGGTGCAATGCAATCTGGTTATAACACAGTATCCATCCAAAAACAATAATACTCGTATCCTGCAAGCACATCCGACATCGATCTATGAATGGTAGAGAAAAATGGTCCTTCTGAGTGGCATTGTTCAACTTTCTATAATCCATACACACCGCCACCCGTAATGGCTTTAGGTCGGGATCAATTCATTACGCTCATTTGCAACTCTTGTCATTCCCCCTTTCTTTGGCACCTGATAGGCTGGACTTACCATGAAATTTATCGAGATAGGGTAGATAATTCCGCATCCAACCATTTAATGATTTCCTTTTTACAACTTCCTTCATGATGGGATTGAGTCTTCGTTGTTGTTCGATAATCGGTTTAACTTCATCTTCCATTAGAATCTTATGCATGCAAATTGATGGGCTTATTCCTTGATATCCATGAGAGTCCACCCAAGCGGCGTCTTGAATTGCCGAGAAGTACCCTTAGTAGCTTTTCTTCTTGAACCTTATCAAGTGATGCGAAATAATAAGCTGGAAAGGTAGAAGAAGAACCAGAGTAGGCATCTAGTAGATGGTTAAGCGATGGCTTAAGTTCCAAAGTGGGCGGTTCTTAAAAGATGATTTTACCTTTTCATCAAACTTTCCCCAAAAATCCATAGGTTCAAATTTTTGCAAACTTAGTGTGAACTTGGTCTTTGAATCTAACATTTGAACCCATTCTAGCACAGTTGAGTCATCAAATAAATTTTCACTAACGATGCACTTTCAAGAGGTCTTCGTTCACAAATTCACTAAATACCTCTGTAGTTGCTTCTTGATCGGATCGACTCTAAAAGCACTCTTCCTCTCCCTTGGAATTTCATAGCCTTGAAAACATTAAGCGTTACTTCTTCATCTTGGACTCTCATCGTTAACTCTCCCTTTTGTACATCAATTAATGTCCTTCCGGTGGCTAAAAATGGTCTTCCAGGAGGATAATGGGTATGTCTTTATCCTCTTCGTAGTCAACAACCTGATGAAGTCGGTTTGAAATATGAATTTGTCCACCTTCACTAATATATCTTCCACGATGCCCCTAGGGTATGTCAACGATCTATCTGCGGTTTGTAAAGAGATATTTGTTGGCTTTGGTCTTTGGTAATCCTAGCTGCGTGTAGATCGAAAGCGGCATCAAGTTAATACTACTTTTAATCACCTGAACATACATTAAAGAACTGGGGTCCAATCGTACACGGTATGGTGAAGCTACGGATCCTTGACTTGGTGGTAACTTTCTTTCTTTGAGTTGCGCTTACATTCTTCTGTCAGCCTTCTGATTTTCAAAATCCCCTAGCTTCCTCTTTCTTGCTAAAATATCTTTCATGAATTTTGCATAGCTAGGCATTTGTTCTAAAGCATCTGCGAATGGAATGTTGATTTGCGACTTTTGAACACTTCTAAAATTTTTGAAAATTGTCTATCTAATTTACCTTTTGAAATCTTTGAGAAAGCAGCACGGGTGAATACATTTGTTGTTTGCTTATCTTCTTGTTGTTTTTCACAACATTTTCCCAGTTACTTTACGAATTTCCACTCTCTTTTCACCATCCTCGTGAAAATTATTTTCTTTTGTCGTCGTCAAATCATGTCGACTCCTTCCCACTTACGAGTGTAAGCCTTCTGATGTTCATTTCCATCATTCCTTGGATTTTCTCCGTATCACTAGGTAAAGAACACGGGTTCTAGTATTCAAAGCACTAGTATCTTGAATTTGGTTCTCAAGATTCTTTATTGCGGTGATTGGTTTTTTTTTGTTGTGGCTTAAAGGCGAGTTGCCAATCTTGCCAACAATTCTTCCATTTGTGATAGCTTATCGGGTTGATGAGGTTGTGGGTGTTGTTGAGATTGTTGATGTGGTGAAATCGGTGGATATGATTGCCTTGGAGCTTGGGCTTGAGCATGTGGTGATTATTACTCGAAAAAAATTTGAGTTGTTTCTCACTCTGGATTGTATTTGTTTGGATAAGCGCCTGCTTTTGTTATAACTGAAACAATGCTGGTGACTCGGGATTTATTGCACATCGATCACTTGAGTGGCTACCTTTATATTTCACAAATAGTTTCCATTTTGAGGCTGGTTGTACCCCAGTGCATCTATCTTCTTTGTAAAAGCGAATCGGTATCACTTGGTGATAATCTTTGTCATCGCATCCACTTCATAAACCCCTCTTGTCCTGGTGAGTCGTTCTTCTTTGTTGTGCTTTTGATAATTATTAGTTGCCCATGGTTTCAAAGCAATTGATACCCTCATCACAATTCTTGGCCATAATAGCTCCTCCATTGCGACATCTATACTCGATCTTCTTGTCTTTGAATAAACCGTTATAAAAGTTTGCACAAAGCCATTTAGGAATCCCATGGTGTGGACATTTTCTCAATGAGTCTTTAAATCTCTCCCATGCTTCATATAGTGATTACGAATCGTCTTTGAGCGAAGAAGATATCGTTCATAACTTTCTTTGTTTTTTTTGCGGTAGGGAAAAACTTTGCAAAAAAATTTTGGGCTAGAATTCGTTCCATGTAGTAATGTCGAGAGCACGGTGGTAGTGAATGGAGCCAACTCTTAGCCTTATCTCACGAGTAAATGGAAGCGACCTTAGCCTTATTGCATCCTCGACACATTATTATACTTGAAAGTATCATGATTTCTATAAAAGTGACTATGTGATCGTTCGGATCATCATTTGGTAACCCTCAATGACATGAATTTTGAATCATCTGTATTGTCCCGGTTTTATCTCAAAACTTGTAGCGATAATGGCGAGCCTCGTAATACTCGTTGAATTTGATAACTTGCGTGGCGTAGCATAATCCCTTGATGCTTTTTGCTCTTCTTGACCATAGTATCTTTCTTATCAAGTGCCTCTTTGGTTTCTTTAACCCACTTACATAACCATTGAAACCTTTTGTCGATGTCGTCCTCGTAAAAAGCAATAAATCTAACTTCTTCGATCGGCGTTTGCATACACTAGTCAAGAACACTGAATAGAGCGAGAAAAAAAGAAAAGTTTAAATTAAGATTAATTTATAAAATCAATAATGACAAAATAATAAACTAATTTCCCGGCAACGGCGCCGAAAACTTGTTGCCTTATTTTTAATAGCACTTTACCACATGAGTATCGCGTTCGATTATAATATTAAATGACGAGGATATCGTTCCCACGAGAAATAGACTAATATTTATCAATTACTAATTCTAATGCAATTAATCCTATTTTAAACTACAAAATTTTGTTTTTGATTTGAAATTTAAACTTAACAAAACTAATGATTAAAAATCAAAATTTCACAAGAATAACTGCTGATTTAACGAGTTAAGATTACAACTTCCTTGGTATTTCATTTAAATCATTTCACTTCCCATTTAAAGCAATTAATTAATATGAATCATTATCCAGAATGATTTATAAAATTCACACACTTTTTCCAAAACACGTGAACAAATCCTCCCCAACTCAGATCCTTAAGACACAAAATTACAAGGAACACCCTTCTCAATTAATTCACTATATTCCTATGTGAATCAAGTTAATTAGGGTTTCGCATAAATTCTTTCAAAGGATACAAAAAGGACACATAGGTATATTCTATCCTACATCTTAATCATATTAACCTATTGAGGATTATATGAGCGGATGTTATCATATCCGGATCTTAATCTATACTCCATCTTCCAATTTTATATAGATTATCACAATAATTGTTGGCGAACAATTAATCGATAAGCAAAAGATATAATAAACAATTCAATAAAAACCAACTTTCATTCAATGGGAAGGTTCAATTTAAACTACATACCAAGTTAGTTTGCAATCTTAATGAAAATTTAGTTCATAATAATAAAAAAAAAACATCATCCAGTTAATAATCCAAACATCCCGAGATAATTACAAAAGATAAAACTAGAGAGAAGAAAAACTACGAATTTTCTCGATACTCTCTCTTTGATCTTGACCCTTACAATTTTCCTTCGTGTTTTTCTTCTTCGTAGTTCTCTCTCTGTGAAACCCTTGAAAAATTGAGTGATCGTCTTTTCTAAAGTCTCCTCTATTTGTATTAGTCTCCTCATTCTCTCATTGATTCCTCTTTGGCTTGACCACCCACTTGGAAGTAGAAAATCCTCCTTTTTTAATGCACTTCTCAAAATGACCGCCCTCAGGCGCTCAACACAAAAATGATAAAAAGATCTAAAAACATTTCAAGCGCTAATTATGTTTAATAATATCGCATAGCTTGACGAGAATATCCTTGATATTTACGTAATTACAAAAATATGCCACTCGGCTCTAATTTTAATGATTTTTGACCTTTTTCTTCTCCAAAATGACCAATTTGTCCCTCCGGCTCCAACCTACAAAAATAAACACAAAAATAGATAAAAGATACTAAAAACAATTAAAGATAGCAATAATTAAGTTTAATAATATCAGTTCATAGGTATAAAACCATTGTTGAAGACTATTGATAATTTATTCTCGCATTATCTTAGTCATAATATTTCTTCTTGGGCTAGTTGAGCTCACCCTTTCTTTCAATCTTCTTGAGGAAATGAGAATATAAATTTGGACAAGTCGGAGAAAAGCAGTGATGGTCCGAAGATAGCATTAGTAGTCCTCACTTATTACGTGAAATAGTGTGATAATAATTAATAATGAGACTCCTTTTGAGTTTGTATAATATCTAGTGGACGATATTTATATTTAAACTCACGGTTTTATGTCGTATTATACTGACAGTTATGTTAGTAAGTTGTATTTAAATTACGTTACCATGTAAGTGGCGACCCAAGATGGGTGATGTATACTTAATTTTGGGGCGTCACGGTGAGTCTTCTCTGACATATCATTATCTCCACTTGTCTCTAATTGGGTATTATACTCCAAACAAACACCAAGATTATATAGGTAGTGCTTGTAAATATACTTTCGACAAGTGGATGAGCACAACCATGTCTTATGATAACACGAGTTTGTATGTCATTAGACATCTTGTATGATAGTGACAAAACACCCTTCCAAAGTTGGGTTACTTTCACCCTATTTAATTCACCAAAATAACTATTAAATGATGTATAAAATACAACACACTAAAGTCCTCAATAAAATTATTTTCATACTCTTTAGGGAGAACCTCAACAACTATAGACCACCGCTTCTATTCCTTGTTATCCCCATCAACCCAAATTCACACTTTTATTACACGAAAGGAATTGTGAAACAAAAGGGTGAGCACAACTAGCTCGAAGAAGAATATTATGACTAAAGATAAATAAATTATCAATAATCTTCATCAAGAATAAATCGAGATTTAGAACATATGGTAGATGATAAAACTTTTCAACCATAGTTGCATAATGAATGAAGCAATCCATTAGAAGAGTCAAATAGACCATAAAATCTATTATCTTCTCCATGTTAAAAGTCCACCAACAATGTTTTATCCTATAACATCAAAACAATTCACATCCCACAATCACATGTATAACTCATAATCATAATTGTAGTTCTAAATTCCTCTTCTTATCCGGGCGATGATAATTTCATCACATGCCTTTACGAAACATCAAAGATCATGGTTATACCAAATCACGCCTCGCTCATAATCATACTAATAAATTCATCTTTGCACCACGGCCAAAGATATTCATCAACAGATTCATCTTTGCACTACATGTCAAAGATATCCAATAACAAGTCATCTTTACTTTCACGAGCCAAAGATATTTAACAACAGTCATCTTTGCACTTTCTGGGCCCAAAGATATGCGGCCAGACAGTCATCTTTGCACTACGGGCCAAAGATATTCATCAATAATTCATCTTTGCACTACAAATTAAAGATATTCAACAACAGTCATCTTTGCACTCATCGGCGAAGAGAACCTATAGTCACGATCATACCAATAATCTACCCATCTTTACACTCAAGTCGAAGAAAATATCATCATTAGGGTTATAAGAATGTTATATAAAAAACAATATAATCAAAACATGGTTTTAATTTCAAGAGTAAGATTCATAAATCAACGATAATTTGGTCGGAGAAGAAACCAATTTGTAAGTGAATAAGTACCCGTGTTAAATACATAATCCGTATATATATGCATAGTAACTCTCGACGAAAAGATAAAGTTTCATAATAAAATTCATATCCATATTTATAACACCTTAATCCGAATGTTATAAATCACTTAGAAATCTCATAATCTAATATTATTAATATTACAATAATATTTTTATCATTTCTTAAACTTATAAATAATTTAATTCAATTATTTACACTTTAATAATTAATGCTTTTAATCATCTAAAAATGCCAAACTCATAAGATTTCATCATCATTAACCAAAACCCTCATAAATATCTGCATATACCTCATATATGATTCTCAAGCCAATAAATCATATTTTTCAATTTTCTTACTTCACATAACATATTTAATTCATTTACTCATAACTAGAACTTTTCATGAAAATACCAAATTAGTTCCAAAAATATTTATTTTCTGGGATTTAGAAGAATATAGTCCCATATTGAATATATAGTTTTCTCGAAATTTTAAAATTCATTTACTATTTTTCAAATGGCCAAAACCACCGAATATTTAAACATTTATCATAAATTGTACTTTTGTCCAAAAATTCTGAAATTAATACGGTATACTGATATTATATAGATGTACTCCCAATAAAAATTTCATCAATTTTGGAGTTAATCACAAGGAGTTATAAGCAGTTACTTTTAAAATAGTCTTTTTCTCATAAAATCCATAACTCCTAATCTATAAATCCAAAAATTGCCATTTTTGGACACAATCTACAAAACTCATCAAAATATCTTTTCAAATTTTTCCAGAATTTTTGAAGGTCCGAAAAAATACAAAACTGAAAAACATAATCACTCTTAAAAATCCCTTTACTATCCCTTACCTCAAAAAAAAGAAGATTTCTAACTAGAATAATAACGAATCGAACTTGCACCGTATATAGCAATTCTCAAAGTATATACTTAAAATACTCACAAGAATACGCTCGATAATATAGAGAGAAAACTTGGCTTTAAATTGTGATTTTCAATTCTAACCTAAACACCCTATTTATAGGAAAATGCTTAGAACACCAAAGCAGAAAATTTATTAAAATATTAATATATATATATATATAATCTTCACGCACACCTTGGACAATCTGATCTCAGCTCTTTTTCGATGCTAGTGGGTGCACACCTACCTTGTTAAAAACGTTTTTCTTTTAAAACAAATTTAAAACTTTTGAAAAATAATTATTTCGGAGCTTAGGAACTTCAATAATTCATAATAAATAGTCCTTTTATCAATAAATTCGAATCTCACGAGTTTTTATAGGAAATTAAATTCTCTACAACTCTTCAGAAGAAAGTTTTTCCAAATTCTAAACAAAAATTGACCGAAATCCACAAACGGGCGATTTTACAAGCTATAATCAAATTTCAGTCAAGAAATGGGGTCCACCGACACATAAAACATGTGTTAAACATTTATTGTCACAAAAATACTCTTCCTCCTCATATACTCATATATCTCACATTCATTATAAAAATATCACCGTTAATATATTATTAAAATAATATATTTAAATGAATTATTTTATCAGAAAAAGATAAAATATTAATTTTCAACAATTGTCACATTAAAAATTTTCTCCATCTATATCCACATAAAATCAATATTTTCCTCATCATATAAATTAATAATTAATTATTCACAAATAATATTACAGAATCACAATCTTGGGCAACCGGTAGTTCTGTGAAAGAGGGGCTTTCCAATAAAGATTCCTCCTTACTGGCGCGCAATTAGGTGACCAAACCTCTCCTTAGACAGAACTATCTAGACATTGCCAATAATGTTATCTAATAATATTATTCAGATAATATGAATTATTGCTTCGATAATGGAAAATACATGCGTTGACAATTCTTAAAACAAGATCTTATAAAATATCAACGCAAAGAATTATTGAATCAATAAAATATAATATTGAGCGATAATTATCGTAACAATTATTGAGTAAAGCCTTCTTCACGTAAGAGTCAATAATTCAAAATCTTGTGCAATACCGTAAAGCTATTATGCAACAACGCCAGACACTTTACTTTACCCACCGGGTATTCCAATGATGTTAATTGATAATAACTTCTGCCAATTATTTATAAACAACTTATATTTGTCATTTTCTTCATCCAATCGCTTTTAAGTTATGGGGCCCATTAAAAGATCATACATAGTGCATCTTAATATTCCCCGACAATAATGAATATTTTATAACCACTTGCTTATTTTGAAAAAATTATATATATCACCCTTAACTTTAACTTTTATCAATTTAACCATTTACTGAATAGTAATTATAAGAAAAATTGAATACTTTTATTTCATAAAATTTGGGGCCTTAAAATCTCCTCTCCTTATGAAATTTTGTCCCCGAAATTTACGTACCTGGTATTTCAAAGAGTTGAGAATACCTTGCTTTCATTTTAGATTCTATCTCCCCTGTCATCATGATTTCTCCATTGCTCATCTCCTGTATTTCAGATATCATTCTAGAATATAGCTTCAAAACAAGGGTTAATTTAACAAATTAACATATCACATAATATCCCGATATTATGATTGACCAACAAATAAGCTTAGGTAGGACACACTAGCGAAAGGATTTACTCATCTCTCCTCTCCTAGTTCTATTCCCTGATCTCCGCCAAAGATCATATCCCTAAGCTCTAATACCAAATGTAACGAACCCAAAATAGGTCCATTCCATCCAACCCATTCTGAGTCGCCAAATATATGGTACGGAAAACAACTACAACTTTATTACAACAATTGTCGTGCAAAATACAACAACAACACATATCTTTGTGAGTTTGGATACAAATATATACCAACTGTAGCACGTCACAATGACACCTTACATAAAGGTATAGTCAAAAACTGTTTTAGAAATTAGAATCTTTGGGAAGTGCTCAAGGAAACCTTCGTACATGGGAGGCCATGCTTTTAGGTTATTATAGATATCATATGGCCACAGAATTATCCTTGGTTGACCCAATAGACACCAAAGAAAAACGAGAAGATTACTATCATATTCTTCCCAATGGTGAGTCTTCTCTTGACATATCATTATCTCCACTGTCTCTAATTGGGTATTATACTCCAAATAAACACCAAGATTATATAGGTAGTGCTTGTAAATATACTCAGCAAGTGGATGAGCACAACCATATCTTATGATAACACGAGTTTGTATGTCATTAGACATCTTGTATGATAGTGACAAAACACCCTTCCAAAGTTGGGTTCGCTTTCACCTATTTAATTCACCAAAATAACTATTAAATGATGTATAAAATACAACACACTAAAGTCCTCAATAAAATTATTTCCATACTCTTTAGGAGAACCTCAACAACTATAGACCACCGCTCTATTCCCTTGTTATCCCCGCCAACCCAAATACACTTTTATTACACGAAAGGAATTGTGAAACAAAAGGGTGAGCACAACTAGCTCGATAAAGAATATTATGACTAAAGATAAATAAATTATCAATAATCTTCATCAAGAATAAATCGAGATTTAGAACATATGGTAGATGATAAAACTTTTCAACCATAGTTGCATAATGGAATGAAGCGATCCATTAGAAGAGTCAAATAGACCATAAAATCTATTATCTTCTCCATGTTAAAAAGTCCACCAACAATGTTTTATCCTGTAACATCAATCAACAATTCTCATCCACAATCACATGTATAACTCATAATCATAATTGTAGTTCTAAATTCCTCTTCTTATCCGGACGAAGATAATTTCATCACTTGTCTTTACCTCGAAACATCAAAGATCATGGTTATACCAAATCACGCCTCCTGTTCATAATCATACTAATAAATTCATCTTTGCACCACGGCCAAAGATATTCATCAACAGTTCATCTTTGCACTACATGTCAAAGATATTCAACAACAAGTCATCTTTGCACTACGAGCCAAAGATATTTAACAACAGGTCATCTTTGCACTACAGGCCAAAGATATGCGAAGAAGTCATCTTTTGCTTTCGGGCCAAAGATATTCATCAATAATTCATCTTTGCACTACAGGCTAAAGATATTCAACAACAGGTCATCTTTGCACTACTGGCCAAAGAGAACCTATAGTCACGATCATACCAATAATCTACCCATCTTTACACTCAAGTCAAAGAGAAATATCATCATTAGGGTTATAAGAATGTTATATAAAAACAATATAATCAAAACATGGTTTTAATTTCAAGAGTAAGATTCATAAATCAACGATAATTTGGTCGAGAAGAAACCAATTTGTCGTGTGAATAGTACCCAAATGATTCGTGACATAAAATCCGTATACGTGCATAAGAATCCTCGACAACGAAAAAAGATAAAGTTTCATATTAAAATTCATATCCATATTTATAACACCTTAATCCGAATGTTATAAATCACTTAGAAAACTCATAATCTAATATTATTAATATTACAATAATATTTTTATCATTTCTTAAACTTATAAATAATTTAATCCAATTATTTACACTTTAATAATTAATGCTTTTAATCATCTAAAATGCCAAACTCATAAGATTTCATCATCATTAACCAAAACCCTCATAAAAAATCAGATATACCTCATATATGATTCTCAAGCCAATAAATCATAATTTCCAATTTTCTTACTTCACATAACATATTTCAATTCTAACCTAAACACCCTATTTATAGGAAAATGCTTGTAACACCAAAATGTAAAAATTTATTAAAATATTAATATATATATATATATATAATCTTCACGCACACCTTGGACAATCTGATCTCAGCTCTTTTTCCATGCTAGTAAGGCACACCTACCTTGTTAAAAACGTTTTCTTTTAAAACAAATTTAAAACTTTTGAAAAATAATTATTTCGGAGCTTCGGAACTTCAATAATTCATAATAAATAGCCTTTTATCAATAAATTCGAATCTCGCGAGTTTTTATAGGAAATTAAATTCTCCACAACTCTTAAGAAGAAAGTTTTTTCCAAATTCTAAATGTAAATTGGCCGAAATCCACAAACAGACGATTTTACGTGCTATAATCAAATTTCATCGAAGAATTGGGATCCAATTCACACAAAATATGTGTTAAACATTTATTGCCACAAAAATACTCTTCCTCCTCATATACTCATATATCTCACATTCATTATAAAAATATCACCGTTAATATATTATTAAAATAATATATTTAAATGAATTATTTTATCGAAAAAAGATAAAATATTAATTTTCAACAATTGTCACATTAAAATTTTCTCCATCTATATCCACATAAAATCAATATTTTCCTCATCATATAAATCAATAAATAATTATTCACAAATAATATTACAGAATCACAAGATCTTGTGACAGTAGCTTCCCGTGAAAGAGGGGCTTTCGAATAAAGATTCCTCCTTCTTGCCATGCAATTAGTGTGACCAAACCTCTCCTTGAAGTAACTTTCTAGACATTGCCAATAATGTTATCTAATAATATTATTCAGATAATATGAATTATTGCTTCGATAATGGAAAATATTTGTCTTTGTGATAATTCTTAAAACAACAAGAATATAAAATATCAATGCAAAGAATTATTGAATCAATAAAATATAATATTGAGCGAGAATTAATGTAACAATTATTGAGAAGTGCCTTCTACGTAAGAGTCAATAATTCAAAAATATCGTGCAATACTGCAGTGTCTACTATTTAACAACGCCAGACATTTTTACTTTACCCAATCGTATTCCAACAATGTTAATTGAGAACAACTTCGTAAATTATTTATAAATAACTTATATTTGTCGCTTTCTTCATCCAATCGCTTTCATTATCGGGCCCACAAAAGATCACAAGCTGTCGTATTTAATATTCCCCTACAATAATGAATATTTTATAACCACTTGCTTATTTTGAAAAAATTATATATATCACCCATAACTTTAACTTTTATCAATTTAACCATTTACTGAATAGTAATTATAAGAAAAATTGAATACTTTTATTTCATAAAATTCGGGCCTTACACGTCACAATTGGTATTAGAGCTTAGGGATATGATCTCCGGAGATCGGGAATAGAACTAGGAGGAGAGACGAGTAAATCCTTCGCTAAGTGTCCTACCTAAGCTTATTTGTTAGTTGGTTAGTATATAGGATATTATGTGATATATTGATTTCCTTAATTAACCCTTGTTTTATGGCGATGATTTGAGAATGTCGATCGGGAATATTAACAATGGAGTAAATGAGACCGTGGAGATGCGTGTACTATCAACGAGAAAAACGTGCAACAGTGACAATGTACCTCCCGCGAACAACACCACCGAAAGCGAGATGATGAACGAGGGATGTTCGTAAGCTTTTTGCGATTCATGCAAAATCGATTTAGGAGACTCGTGTTCAAAATACGGGAGAAATGATAACAATTCACGGGTGGTCACAAAGCAAGCGATTCAAAGAGTTGGGACCACTGAGTGCAGGGAAGCCGGATCCGATTAAAGGCGAGACGTGGGTCAAATAAATTACCAAGATATTCGATGTCTTGGGATGACACGGAGGAACGAAAGTTCCATTCGCTACTTTTATGTTCAGTAATGAGGCGATTCATCGGTGGGAATCATGAAGTGTACCCATCCAATTGCACTCGGCGATGTCATTGGAGACATTTGAGCGAGCTAATGACAAGTACTTCCCCGAAAGTATTCGTCGTATGAAGGAAGTGGAGTTTATTAGACTGGAGCGAAATAACATGGCGGTGTCCTAAGAAATGACGAGGCGGTTCGCGGAGTTATCCAGTTTGCACCTCATTTGGTGGAGAATGAGGAACGTGTGACGCGGATGTTTCGAGAGAGGTTTGAAACCCTACGTACATCTCATTTCTCATATCTCATTTCTCATAAATTTTCTCTCTATTCAGATGTTGTCAAGCGGGGCTAATAGAAGAATGTCACCAAGTATAGGAGAAATAAGCAATGGAATAACATAAAATACGAGAGAAATAATGAAAAATGGCGAGAACGAAATCGTTCAACCGAGGGACCATAACCGAGGATCATCTCACAAGATATGCAAAATCGAACGAATAACGATAACCAATAAAGGATAAAAAAAAATACGGATTTATAAAAGGCGGTAACCTACTACCTGGTAATCGTACTATGAAAATAGAAGAAGCGAGCTACCTCAAGTGGGAGGAGATTTTAAAAGAGGAGATTCAACAACGACCATGTGAAGCCGTCGTAGTGCAAAGATAATCGGTTCCAAGGAGAGAGAAAGACCACCCACGGGATATTACAAATGGGAAAGAGGGATATCAAATCATTAACATTGCCACAACAGTTTACATCCATGAATAATATTTCCATTCGCTGAGACTAAAGCTCGATAATTAATCATTCCTCAATCCATCCACTTTTCTGGGCCGAATTATCACATGTCACTAAATTATAACCTTGATCTGAATATATTCATTGATATCCGATCACCAAACCGGTAATACAGGTATATTTTCATTTAATGTCGATACAAATTGTATCCGTACAAAACTCGAAAAGTAATTGTGTATTCATTAGTATCCAACCACAAATTATCCATGCACTCTGGCCAAAGATAATTGTATTCGTAACATTCCTGAAATTATCCATAATTTGAATAATTGTGTATTCATTAATATCATATAGAATTGTAGGTTGATACGCTATAATTGTCGCGCGACAACTGATAAATTGCCATAATTCACAAAGCAAAGTATGCTAATCCAATACATTAATACCGATATTTTAATCATTTCTTATAATTTATAAACAATTTATCGGACAATTGTTTTATTTTATCATATAATGCATTTAATCATTCAAAAATGCCATACTCTAAGATATCATTACGATTATCAAATCCACTCAAAAATATGAATATCTCTACATATAGGATTCTGCAACCGTAAAATCCTATTTTCAGTTTGTTTACTTGTAACATATTTAACACATATATTTCAGTATTAAACTATTTTTAAAAAATCTTAAATCGAGTCCCAAAAATATTTGTATTCTTTAGCATAATATAATTCCATGATGAAAATATATTTTTCTCAATTTTAAAAATTCATTCACTATTTTTTAAAATCAATTTCACTCTTAATTCCTTAAAATTAGCTCTAGTTTTAACTCAAAATTCCCAAATCTTGGCAGGACCTTACGATAAGCGTGGTGCTTCTTTAAATTCTAATTGTGGAAAAGAAGGACGGACGTCTTTTTCTACATATCAACCCGTTGTTGCGGCTTTTTACCCATACATTTATACTCCCGTTCGGTTTGTTTTAATCCTTTTTTAATTATCTTTGATAAATTCTGAATCGTTTTAATATCTTTTACACCAAATGGTGATTTTGTTCGAGCATCACATATCTAACCAATTTTGAATTTTATCCCTTTGTTCCCACGATCGTTTGCCGTTCTTCAACTTTATTCAAGCTCCACGAACACGATTTTGTAATTCTAAGTTTTGATCATAAATTTCTTAACCAACCATGGCTCTCCTCTTCCTCTTCTTCCTCTGTATACTTCGATTTTCAGTGCGTGCTGACTTAGGCTTAAGATCGCAGCTAATTGATTCTTCATTCACTACGTGGATATCAATTTGTTCCTCGTCGACGCTGCATTAACTTTGATTAGTGATTAAAAGGTGTCACCAGCTGTCATGCTCCATTGTAGATCGCCCAGTCAAACCTTTGCCGACCTACAGGGTCATTAATATATCGAATATTATCCACCGACTTTCGAGCCGACCAATTAAATCCACTTAAACCCGGTAGGATTACTATCGCCGAGATTGTTATATCGAAAACCCAAAGACAGCTGAATGGTGACTCAAAAGGATGTCCTGAGAAAAGTCAAAGTCAACAATTCATAAAATATTTTGGAAGAGCGTTTGTCGTGACCCGAATATAATATAACCACTTGCGTAAAAATTATAAATACTACCCTATTTATAATATTATCTTAATATCAACACGAACGGTTACATGTGTTAGTTAATTATAAATTCTTATGAAGTTTATACCTTACTTAGATTTATACCGTTTCTACCCATTCTTATCTCTCTTGCTTGCGCTCAACGCTTGAACGTTTGAACTTGACTACGAGAAATTAGACTTTGACCTATTTATGGAGACTCCATTGAGAGAAACTTTCATTATATCCGTTTAGAAATCTTGCTTGATTCAGTTGCACTATCACATTACACGTTAACCTTATTTCTATGTAGATATTTGCTTTTGATGTGATTTTAAGGTTAACTACTCATCATCACGCCGAAATTGATTATTTTTCGTAAGGTTGTTAGTTTTCATATTCTTAAGCAACACTCGTTATTCAATTCAAGCAATCAAACCATTGTAGTCAAACATTTTCATATCAAGCCATGAAGTCATTCGTTTATTACGGATGTCAAGTTTTCTTAGTCCATGTTATGGATTTGAATAAAGACACGTCGATTTGAATAATATTCTGTTGTTATTGATTTTTCCCATATTTCTGAAGAATTTCTTGGCTTACTCCCAAAGCGATATTAAATTTTGTATCGACTTTGAACTCGATACAAAACTCATTTCTAAAATCTCATATCGAATGGCTCCTATTGAACTTGTGAGTTAAAAATTCAACTATAAATTTGGTACCGAGCCTTTATCCGGTGACTTCCTTTGTGGAATGCACCGAAGCGCATCTCCGTAGGGGACACCATATTCGCAATGCGATAGTAAACCGATAGGTGTCATTGTAGAACGTCTTATCCAAGGTTGGGATATGAGTCACGATTGAGAACAACCTAAGCTCGGTAATCGAAATACGTAGCTTTCTAGGCTTAGTTGATTATTATCGAGATTCGTTGAAGGATATTCTCGAATCGCTATTCCATTAACGCAAATGACTCATAGAGATACAAAATTCGAATGGAGCGAGGAATGTGGGAAGAGCTTGAAGAACTCAAGAGGAGACTCATTTCAAAGACATGTTACGACCATGCCATCCTCGAAAAGCGAATGTAGTAGCTGACGTGTTGAGTAGAAGATCGTATACAAGTACGAGTATGATATTGTTAAAGACTCATTTCGTATAATTTACAAATAATAGAGATGGAGATGAAAACTCTAGGTACCTACGTGATGATATACGAGTATAATCGACTTTAATCAATAAATTTAAAGCTTATCAAGCTACAGACATGGAGTTGATGAATATGAAGAAGAAGATGCAAGAAGTTGTTATTTCAAAAGAGAGAATCGGTGAGGTGAGGAAATCTCAAACCTTCGATTTATTAATCCATTTGAAATTCTCGATCGAATAGGAACTGTGGCCTATAGACTTGTTTTACCGCCAAGTATGACGCATGTTCATAACGTTTTTCACGTATCGATGATACGTAAATATGTGGACGACCCGAACCACATCATTGAGTTAGAACCGGACGAGATAACCGAAGACTTAACGTACGAGGAGGTACCTGTCAAGATCTTGGATAGAACATGTCCTATGTACCGAGGTTATACCACAAGTTAAAGTTTTCTGGAGAAACCATGCTATTGAGGAAATGATCTGGGAGTTGGAAACGGAAATGAAAGCGAGGTATTCTCATCTTTTCAAACACCAGTATCGTCGTCAATTTAGAGGATGAAATTTCTTAAGGAGGGGAGGTTGTAAGACCCCAAATTATTAATAAATGAAATTTATTTTCCTCTATTTATTATCTTGAAATAGTAAGGGTTGATTTGATTAATATGGATAGTTATGGGTAAAATACGCAAATATTTCGAATAAGCAAGTGGTTATAAAATATTCATTATTGTCGGGGAATATTCGTATGCGGCGTAGCCATGTGTGGGCCCCATAACGGAAAGCGATTGGATGAAGAAAACGACAAATATAAGTTGTTTATAAATAACAGCGTGAGTTATTACGAGTTAATCTTCATTGGAATACCCTTGGTTAAAACACACTAATACGCGTTGTTGAACAAAGAAGACACCAGTATTTGCACCAATTATTGATTCTTACGTAAGAAGGCACTTGTGGCACCCCCAAAATAGGTATACATCACCCATTCTCGAGTTGTCAATACATGGTACGTAAACAACTACAACTTTATTATTACAACAATAAAACTCGTGAGTTTGTATACAAATATTATCTTCTGACAATATCTATACTCGGATAAATCCTCATCACATTTATTGATACATTATTTTACAAAATGGTGAGGACTACTAAACAACTATCTCTAGAACTTTCATTCCATACCCACAGCATTGTACTTCGCTATATTCTCGCCTCCCGAGAAGAAAAATGGAACAAAAGGAAAAGGGTGAGCTCAACTAGCCCAAAGAAAGAATATTATGACTAAGATAATATACAACAAATTATCGTTGGTCTTCAACGAGGAAAAATCTAATAGAATACAATAGACAACAAATTTTAAATCAATATTCGCAGCGGAAATAATAATTCATTAGAAGAGTTAAGTAGAGAATGCAAACTTGTAAGACCCCAACTTATTATTAATGAAATTTAATTTTCTCTATTTATTATTTTGAAATAGTAAAGGTTGATGTGATTAATGTGGATAGTTAGGGGTAAAATACGCAAATATTTCAAAATAAGCAAGTGGTTATAAAATATTCATTGTTGTTTGGGAATATTCGTTTGGTCGTGGAATATTAAATCGCTTGTGGGAATATTCGCATGCGACGGCCAAGCAAATGTACATGTGTGGGCCCCATAACGAAAGCGATTGGATGAAGAAAACGATAAATATAAGTGGTTTAAAAATAACTACGTAGTTGTTACCATTAATACTTTGTTAAAATACCCTATGGTTAAAACACGTGAGCTTTACCAGTATTGCTCCAATTGTTGATTCTTACGTGAAGAAGGCACTACTCAATAATGGTTACGATAATTACTTTGTTCGAAGATTTTATTGAGTTAATAATTCTTTGCGTTGATATTTTATATTCTCATTGTTTCAATAATTGTCATTACACGTTATTTTTCATTATCGAAGCAATAATTCATATTATCCTAATAATATTATTAGATAACATTATTGGCAATGTCTAGAAATTTATGTCTAAGGAGAGGTTTGGTCACCTAATTGCGCCGCCAAGAAGAAGAAATTCTTATTGAAAGCCCCTCTTCCTGAACCGCCTGGTTGTCAATATTGTGATTCGTAATATTATTTGTGAATAATTAATTATTGATTCATATGATGAGGAAAATATTGATTTTATGTGGATATAGATGGAGAAAATTTTAATGTGACAATTGTTGAAAATTGAAATTTTATCTTTTTCTGATAAAATAATTCTTTTAAATATATTATTATATTTTAATAATATAATAATGGTGATATTTTTACAACGAATGTGGGATATATGAGTATACGAGGAGGAAGAGTATTTTTGTTGCAATAAATGTTTAAAACATGTTAAACATGTCAGTGGACCCCATTTATTAACTGAAATTTGATTATAGCTTGTAAAATCCCCGTTTGTGGATTTCGGTCAATTTCTGTTTGGAATTTGGAAAAACTTTCTTCTGCAAAGTTGTAGAGAATTGAATTTCCTATAAAACTCGCGAGATTCGAATTTTCTGATAGAAGGGCTATTTATTATGAATTATTGAAGTTCCGAAGCTCCGAAATAATTGATTTTTGGAAGTTTAAAATATTTTAAATAATAAAAACGTTTTTGTTTGTTTTGTGGGCTACAACATGTGCATAATGAGCTGAGATCAGATCTAGGAAGGTGGTCTTAGAAATCTTAATATATATATTAATATTATATTAAATTTTACTTTGTTCTAAAGATTTTCCTATAAATAGGTGCTTAGGTTAGAATTGAAAATCACACCGTAAACTCGAAGTTTTCTCTCTATATTATCGAGCGTATTCTTGTGAGTATTTTGAGTATACTTTGAGTATTGTTAGATTCGGTCTGCAAGTTCCTTCAAAGACTATACCCTATTCCAAATTAAGTACTAATCTTTCGAGGTAAGGGATGTTATTTTCTTCTCAAATGATATTATTTCTTCAATATCATTATCTTTGAAATATTGGTTGAAACTTTTTATCAAATTTGGAACTTTTCCATGTCGGGGTTACTATTCGTGAGTTACTTATTCATGAGTTACTATTCACGAAGTTACTATTCATGAAATTTCTTATTCACGAGTTACTTTTCACGAAGTACTATTCATGAAAGCGTGAAGATGTTTTTTTTGGGAAAATTCTATCTTTTGGTGTCTGAGTTACTATTCACGATACTCTGACAGACTATTCACGATACTGCACTATTCAATAGAAAAATAAAATTTAATCTTTTTGTCCAAAATATCTATTCTCGATACTAGCTTTGATTGTATCCATGTTTTGATCATTCTTGAATTTTACACCACCGTGATTATTTTTAAGGTATTTTTGGACATGATAAAAAAAATCACGAATCCTTAATCCTTAATCCTTGTCATTTTGTTTCTTTGGATTCGCTTTCTTTAAAAATATTTTCATCATCCTCGCCTTAAATGATGATATTATTGAATATCTTTGGCACCCAGTAGTGCAAAGATGAATGATTTCTGAAGAATATCTTTGTAGTAGTGCAAAGATGAACAGTTGTTTAGATGAACATGACCAACTGATGAATATCTTTGGCCTGTAGTGCAAAGATGAATATTTGATTCCAGATATATATTGATTGATGTTACAGGGATAAAGATAGACGATGAACTTTTAAATTCATACATAGAAGATAGTAGTTTGCATTCTCTACTTAACTCTTCTAATGAATTATTATTTTCGCTGCGAATATTGATTTAAAATTTGTTGTCTATTGTATTTCTATTAGATTTTTCCCTCGAAGACTAACGATAATTTGTTGTATATTATCTTAGTCATAATATTCTTTTTCTTGGGCTAGTTGAGCTCACCCTTTTCTTTTTGTTCCATTTTTCTCGTGGAGGCGAGAATATAAGCGAGTACTGCAGTCTGGGTATGGAATGAAGGTTCTAGAGAGAGTTGTTTAGTAGTCCTCACCATTTTGTAAAATAATGTATCAATAAATGTGATGAGGATTTATTTGAGTATAGATATTGTCTGAAGATAATATTTGTATTTAAACTCACAGCTTTCTTGTTGTAATAATAAAGTTGTAGTTGTTTACACTCATGTATTGACAACTCGAAATGGGTGATGTATACCTATTTTGGGGCGTCACAACAGGTATCGAGCTTAGGGATATGATCTCTGGCGGAGATCGGGAATAGAACCGGGAGGGAGAGATTGTAAATTCTTCGCTAGTGTGTCCTACCTAAGCTTATTTTTTTAGTTGGTCAAGATATAAGGATATTATGTGATATATTGATTTCTTTAATTAACCCTTTTTTTATAATGACAAGATTTGAAAATGTCGATTGAGAATATTAACAATGGAAATGAGACCGTGGAGACGCTTTGTACTCACCAACGAGGAGAACGCAACAGTCGGGCAATGTTCCTCCCGTGAACAACACCACCGAAAGCGTATGATGAACGAAGGGATGTTTAGAAGTTTTTGCGCTTCATGCAAAATCGCATGAGGAGACTCGTGTTCAAAATACGGGAGAAATGATAGCAATTCACGGGTTGTCACAAACCAAGCGAGCTCAAAGAGTTGGGACCACCGAATTTAAGGGGAAAGCCGATCCGATCATGGCGGAAACATGGGTCAAGCAAATTACCAAGATATTCGATGTCTTGGGATGCACGGAGAACGAAGGTTCCATTCGCCACCTTTATTTTCCGTGGCGAAGCGTACTCATCGGTGGGAGTCTGCGTAGCGTACCCATCCAAATTACACTCGGCGATGTCTTGGGGAGACGTTTGAGAGCTATTTAATGACAAATACTTTCCGAAAGTGTTCGCTATATGAAGGAAGTGGAGTTCATCGATTGGAACAAAACAACACGACGGTGTCTCAAAGACGAGGCAAAGTTTGCGAGTTATCCGTGTTTGCACCTCATTTGGTGGAGAATGAGGAACGTATGACGCGGATGTTTCCGAGAGGTTTGAAACCCCAAGATACGACAATATCTCATTTCTCATAAATTTTCTCTCTATTCGGATGTTGTAAACCCAAGATACGAGAATATAAGCGAGACGAATGCAGTGGGGTATGGAATGAAGGTTCTAGAGAGAGTTGTTTAGTAGTCCTCACCATTTTTGTAAAATAATATATCAATAAATGTGATGAGGATTTATTTGAGTATAGATATTATCTAGAAGATAATATTTGTATTTAAACTCACAGTTTTACTGTTGTAATAATAAAGTTGTAGTTGTTTCTGTACCATGTATTGACAACTCAGAATGGGTGATGTATACCTATTTTGGGGGCGTCACAAAACTACTATCTTCTATGTATGAATTTAAAAGTTCATCAGAAATCATTCATCTTTGCACTACAGGCCAAAGATATTCATCAGAAATCATTCATCTTTGCACTACAAGCCAAAGATATTCAATAATATCATCATTTAAGAATGAGGATGATGAAAAATATTTTTAAAGAAACGAATCCAGTGAAACAAAATGACAAGGATTAAGGATTAAGATTCGTACTTTGTTTTATCCATGTCCAACAATACCTCAAAAATAATCATAGTGATGTAATATTCAAGAATGATCAATACATGGTACAGAAACAACTACAACTTTATTATTACAACAATAAAACTGTGAGTTTGTATACAAATATTATCTTCTAGACAATATCTATACTCGATAAATCCTCATCACATTTATTGATACATTATTTTACAAAATAGTGAGGACTACTAAACAACTATCTCTAGAACTTTTATTCCATACCCCGACTCGCATTTCGCTATATTTTCTACCTCCGGTAGAAGAAAATGGAACAAAAAGGAAAAGGGTGAGCTCAACCAAGAAAGAATATTATGACTAAGATAATATACAACAAATTATCGCTTGGTCTTCAACAGGAAAAATCTAATAGAATACAATAGACAACAAATTTTAAATCAATATTCGCATTGGAAATAACAATTCATTAGAAGAGTTAAGTAGAGAATGCAAACTACTATCTTCTATGTATGAATTTAAAAGTTCGTCGCTCTATCTTTATCCCCGTAACATCAATCAATATATATCTGAATAAAATATTCATCTTTGCACTACACAGAGCCAAAGATATTCATCACCGTCATGTTCATCTAAACACTGCTCATCTTTGCACTCACGGGCCAAAGATATTCTTCAGAAATCATTCATCTTTGCACTACAAAGTGCCAAAGATATTCAATAATATCATCATTTAAGATCGAGGATGATGAAAAATATTTTTAAAGAAACGAATCCAAAGAAACAAAATGACAAGGATTAAGGATTAAGGATTCGTACTTTGTTTTATCCATGTCCAAAAATACTTCAAAATAATTATAGTGGTGTAAAATTCAAGAATGATCAAAACATGGATACAATCAAAGCTAGTATCCGTAATAGATATTTTGGACGAAAAAGAAAATTTTTATTTTTCGATGAATAAGGCCAGATTCGTGAATAAGAATAATAATGACATCGTGATTAAGTCAAAAACGTGAATAAGAACTCTCACACCAAAAGTTCCAAATTTGATAAAAACTTCAGATCAATATTTCAACATAATGATATTGAAGAAATAATATCATTACGAAAAAAAATAATATCCCTTACTCTCACAAAGACAAGATTTCTAGTTGAAACACCTGGATATAAAGCTATGACTTGAACTTGCATCGATATAGCAATACTCAAAGTATACTCAAAATACTCACAAGAATACGCCGATAATATAGAGAGAAAAACTTCGATTTAAATTGTAATTTTCAATTCTAACCCAAGCACCCTATTTATAGGAAATCGCTTAGAACACCAAAGTAGAAAATTTAATTTAATATTATTATATATATCAAAATTCCTACGCCACTCTTGAAATCTAATTTCACTTCAATAAGCACATGCCACCTTCTAGAAAAAGTAAGAAAAATGTTTTCTAATTTTAAATAATTTAAACTTCCAAAAATCAATTATTTGAGTTTCTTGAACTTCAATAATTCACAATAAATAGCCCTTTTATCGTAAAATTTGAATCTAGCACTTTTTATAGGAAATTCAATTCTCTACAACTTTGCGTAAGAAAGGTTTTCCAAATTTCAAATAGAATTGACCAAATCCACAAACGGGCGATTTTACAGGCTATAATCAAATTTCAGTCAATAAATGGGGTCCACCGACATGTTTAACATGTTTTAAACATTTATTGCAACAAAAATACTCTTCCTCCTCGTATACTCATATATCCCACATTCGTTGTAAAAATATCACCATTATTATATTATTAAAATATAATAATACATTTAAATGAATTATCTTATCAGAAAAAGATAAAATTTCAATTTTCAACAATTGTCACATTAAAATTTTTCTCCATCTATATCCACATAAAATCAATATTTTCCTCATCATATGAATCAATAATTAATTATTCACAAATAATATCACAGAATCACAATATCGACAACCGTGCGCTTCAAGAAAAGAGGGGCTTTCCAATAAGAATTTTTCCTTACTTGGCGCCGTAATTAGGTGACCAAACCTCTCCTTAGATGTAACTTTCTAGACATTGCCAATAATGTTATCTAATAATATTATTCAGATAATATGAATTATTGCTTCGATAATAAAAAATAATCGTAATGACAATTATTGAAACAACAATGAATATAAAATATCAACGCAAAGATTATTAAATCAATAAAATATCTTTGATAAGAATAATTCAGAAACCATTATTGAGTAAGGCCTTCACGTAAGAATCAATAATTGGTGCAATAATCGTGGTAATACTTCGTGTTTTAACCCAATTTAGTATTTTAACAAAGATTGACCAGTATAACTACTGCCGTTATTTTTAAACCACTTATATTTGTCGCTTTCTTCATACAATCGCGCTTCCATTATGGGGCCCACATAAGGTCATTGTTGCATTTAATATTCCCCGACAATTTAATATTCCACGACCAAACGAATATTCCCCACAACAATGAATATTTTATAACCACTTGCTTATTTTGAAATATTGCGTATTTTACCCATAACTATCCATATTAATCAAATCAACCCTTACTATTTCAAAATAATAAATAGAGAAAATTAAATTTCATTAATAATAAGTTGGGGTCTTACATAGGTTCTCTTTGGCCATGGTGCAGGCATGACGACATTGTTGAATATCTTTTACAGAGTGCAGAAAGATAAATTATTGATGAATATCTTTGGCCCGTAGTGAAAGATGACTTTTATTCTTGCATATCTTTGACCTGTAGTGCAAAGATGACCTGTTGTTAAATATCTTTGGCTCGTAGTGCAAAGATGACTTGTTATTGAATATCTTTGACATGTAGTGCAAAGATGAACTGTTGATGAATATCTTTGGCCGTGGTGCAAAGATGAATTTATTAGTATGATTATGAATAGGAACTGTGATTTGGTATAACCATGATCTTTGATGTTTCGTAAAGACAGTGATGAAATTATCTTCGCCCCGGATAAGAAGAGGAATTTAGAACTACAATTATGATTATGAGTTATACATGTGATTGTGGGATGAGGAATTGTTGATTGATGTTACGGGGATAAAACATTATTGGTGGACTTTTAACATGGAGAAGATAATAGATTTTATGGTCTATTCGACTCTTCTAATGGATTGATCATTCCAATTCTGACTATGGTTGAAAAGTTTTATCATCTACCATATGTTCTAAATCTACGATTTATTATTGATGAAGATTATTGATAATTTATTTATCTTTAGTCATAATATTCTTTATCGAAGCTAGTTGTGCTCACCCTTTTGTTTCACAATTCCTTTCGTGTAATAAAAGTGTAGGCTGGGTTGGCGAAATGGGGATAACAAGAGGAATAGAACGGTGGTCTATAGTTGTTGAGGTTCTTCAAAAGAGTATGGAAATAATTTTATTGAGGACTTTAGTGTGTTGTATTTTATACATCATTTAATAGTTATTTTGGTGAATTAAATAGGGTGAAAGCGAACCCAACTTTGGAAGGGTGTTTTGTCACTATCATACAAGATGTCTAATGACATACAAACTCGTGTTATCATAAGACATGGTTGTCTTCATCCACTTCTTTGAGTATATTTACAAGCACTACCTATATAATCTTGGTGTTTGTTTGGAGTATAATACCCAATTAGAAACAGTGGAGATAATGATATGTCGAGAGAAGACTCACCATTGGGAAGAATATGATAGTAATCTTCTCGTTTTCTTTAGGGTCTATTGGGTCAACCAAGGATAATTACGTGGCCATATGATATCTATAATAACCTAAAAGCATGGCCTCCCATGTATACGAAGGTTTCCTTGAGCACTTCCCAAAGATTCTAATTTCTAAAAAGTTTTTGACTATACCTATGTAAGGTGTCATTGTGACGTACATGTTGGTATATATTTGTATCCAAACTCACAAAGATATATGTTGTTGTTGTATTTTACCTGACAATTGTTGTAATAAAGTTGTAGTTGTTTTCCGTACCATATATTTGGCGACTCGAGAATGGGTTGGATGGAATGGACCTATTTTGGGGTCGTTACATTTGGTATCGAGCTTAGGATATGATCTTTGCGGAGATCGTGAATAGAACTAGGAGAGAGAGATGAGTAAATCCTTCGCTAGTGTGTCCTACCTAAGCTTATTTGTTGGTCACCATAATATCGGGATATTATGTGATATGTTAATTTGTTAAATTAACCCTTATTTTGAAGCTATATTCTAGAATGATATATGAAATACGGAGATGAAAGAATGGAGAAATCATGATGATGGGGAGATAGAATCTAAAATGAAAGCAAGGTATTCTCAACTCTTTGAAATACAGTGCGTAAATTTCTGGGACGAAATTTCATAAGGAGGGAGATTGTAAGGCCCTAATTTTATGAAAAAAAGTATTCAATTTTTCTTATAATTACTATTCAAGAAATGGTTAAATTGATAAAAGTTAAAGTTAAGGGTGATATATATAATTTTTCAAAATAAGCAAATGGTTATAAAATATTCATTATTGTTTGGGAATATTAAATGCGATGGCGCGAGTCTTTTGTGGGCCCCATAACTGGAAAAGCGATTAGATGAAGAAAACGATAAATATAAGTTGTTTATAAATAACTTGGCAGAAGTTATTCACAATTAACATCGTTGGAATACCCTATGGGTAAAGTAAAATAATACGCGCGTTGTTGCGTAAGAAGCATACCAGATTGCAGATATTTTGAATTATTGACTCTTACGTAAAAGGCACTACTCAATAATTTTTACAAGAATTACTATTTAATATTATATTTTATTGATTCAATAATTGTTTGCGTTAATATTTTATATTACCGTTGTTTTAAGAATTGTCACCGCACAAGATTTTCCATTATCGAAATAATAATTCATATTATCTGAATAATATTATTAGATAACATTATTGGCAATGTCTAGAAAGTTACATCGAAGGAGAGGTTTGGTCACCTAATTACTTGGCGTCAAGAAGGAGGAATCTTTATTGGAAGCCCCTCTTTCCAGGAACTACTTGGTTGCCAAGATCTTGTGATTCTGTAATATTATTTGTGAATAATTAATTATTGATTTATATGATGAGGAAAATATTGATTTTATGTGGATATAGATGGAGAAAATTTTAATGTGACAATTGTTGAAAATTAATATTTTATCTTTTTACGATAAAATAATTTATTTAAATATATTATTTTAATAATATATTAACGGTGATATTTTTATAATGAATGTGGGATATATGAGTATATGAGGAGGAAGAAGAGTATTTTTGTGGCAATAAATGTTTAACACATGTTTTATGTGTCTGGTGGACCCCATTTCTTGATCGAATTTGATTATAACTCAGAAAATCGCCCGTTTGTGGATTTCGGTCAATTTTTGTTTAGAATTTGGTAAAACTTTCTTCTGAAGAGTTGTAGAGAATTTAATTTCCTATAAAAACTCGCGAGATTCGAATTTTTTGATAAAAGGGCTATTTATTATGAATTATTGAAGTTCCGAAGCTCCGAAATAATTATTTTTCAAAAGTTTTAAATTTGTTTTAAAAGAAAAACGTTTTTAACAAGGTAGGTGTGCCCACTAGCATGGAAAAAGAGCTGAGATCAGATTGTCCAAGGTGTGCGTGAAGATTATATATATATATATATATATATATTTAATATTTTAATAAATTTTCTTCTTTTGGTGTTCTAAGCATTTTCTTATAAATAGGTGTTTAGGTTAGAATTGAAAATCACACCGTAAATCAAGTTTTCTCTCTATATATTCGAGCGTATTCTTGTGAGTATTTTGAGTATACTTTGAGTATTGCTATACGGTGTGTAAGTTCGATTCAAATAAGTTATTCTAGTTAAATCTTCGCTTTTGAGGTAAGGGATAGTAAGGAATTTTTAAGGGTGATTATGTTTTTTCAGTTTTGTATTTTTCCGGACCTTCAAAAATTCTGGAAAAATTTGAAATGATATTTTGATGAGTTTTGTAGATTGTGTACAAAAATGGCGATTTTTGGATGTATAGATTTGGAGTTATGGATTTTATGAGAAAAAGACTATTTTAAAAGTAACTGCTTATAACTCCTTGTGATTAACTCCAAAATTGAAGAAATTTTTATTGGGAGTACATCTATATAATATCAGTATACCGTATTAATTTTAGAATTTTTGGACAAAAGTATAATTTATGATAAATGTTTAAATATTCGGTGGTTTTGGCCATGTGAAAAATAGTAAATGAATTTTAAAAATTCTGAGAAAACTATATATTCAATATGGGACTATATTCTTCTAAATCCCAGAAAATAAATATTTTTGGAACTGATTTGGTATTTTCATGAAAATGTTCTAGTTATGAGTAAATGAATTAAATATGTTATGTGAAGTAAGAAAATTGGAAAATATGATTTATTGGCTTTGAGAATCATATATGAGGTATATGCAGATTTTTATGAGGGTTTTGGTTAATGATGATGAAATCTTATGAGTTTGGCATTTTAGATGATTAAAAGCATTAATTATTAAAGTGTAAATAATTGGATTAAATTATTTATAAGTTTAAGAAATGATTAAAATATTATTGTAATATTAATAATATTAGATTATGAGATTTCTAAGTGATTTATAACATTTGGATTAAGGTGTTATAAATATGGATATGAATTTTATTATGAAATTTTATCTTTTCGTGTCGAGAGTTCTTATGCGCATATACACAAGATCTATGTATTTAATACGGGTACTTATTCACGATAAATTGGTTTCTTCTCTCGACCAAATTATCGTTGATTTATGAATCTTACTCTTGAAATTAAAACCATATTTTGATTATATTATTTTTATATAACATTCTTATAACCCTAATGATGATATTTCTTTTGACTTGAGTGTAAAGGTGGGTAGATTATTGGTATGATCGTGACTATAGGTTCTCTTTGGCCAAGAGTGCAAAGATGACTGTTGTTGAATATCTTTAACTTTGTAGTGCAAAGATGAATTATTGATGAATATCTTTGGCCGTAGTGCAAAGATGACGACTGTTCTTTGCATATCTTTTGCACCTCAGAATGCAAAGATGACTGTTGTTAAATATCTTTGGCTCGTAGTGCAAAGATGACTTGTTGTTGAATATCTTTGACATGTAGTGCAAAAGATGAATCTGTTGATGAATATCTTTGGTAGTGGTGCAAAGATGAATTTATTAGTATGATTATGAGCAGAACTGTGATTTGGTATAACCATGATCTTTGATGTTTCGTAAAGACAATGATGAAATTATCTTCGTCCCGGATAAGAAGAGAATTTAGAACTACAATTATGATTATGAGTTATACATGTGATTGTGGACAGGAATTGTTGATTGATGTTACAGGGATAAAACATTGTTGGTGGACTTTTAACACGGAGAAGATAATAGATTTTATGGTCTATTTGACTCTTCTAATGGATTGATCATTCCGTTGCAACTATGGTTGAAAAGTTTTATCATCTACCATATGTTCTAAATCTCTGATTTATTACTGATGAAGATTATTGATAATTTATTTATCTTTAGTCATAATATTCTTTACTGAGCTAGTTGTGCTCACCCTTTTGTTTCACAATTCTTTTCGTGTAATAAAAGTGTAGGCTGGGTTGGGTTGAAAGGGGATAACAAGGGAATAGAATCGGTGGTCTATAGTTGTTGAGGTTCTCCCAAAGAGTATGGAAATAATTTTATTGAGGACTTTAGTGTGTTGTATTTTATACATCATTTAATAGTTATTTTGGTGAATTAAATAGGGTGAAGTAACCCAACTTTGGAAGGGTGTTTTGTCACTATCATACAAGATGTCTAATGACATACAAACTCGTGTTATCATAAGACATGGTCAGTGCTTTCATCCACTTGCTTGAGTATATTTACAAGCACTACCAGTATAATCTTGGTGTTTGTTTGGAGTATAATACCCAATTAGAGACAGTGGAGATAATGATATGTCAAGAAAGACTCACCATTGGGAAGAATATGATAGTAATCTTCTCGTTTTTCTTTGGGGTCTATTGGGTCAACCAAGGATAATTACGTGGCCATATGATATCTATAATAACCTAAAAGCATGGCCTCCCATGTATCACGAAGGTTTCTCGAGCACTTCCCAAAGATTCTAATTTCTAAAACAGTTTTTGACTATACCTTATGTAAGGTGTCATTGTGACGTACACTGATTGTATATATTTGTATCCAAACTCACAAGATATATGTTGTTGTATTTTGCACGACAATTGTTGTAATAAAGTTGTAGTTGTTTTCCGTACCATATATTTGGCGACTCAGAATGGGTTGGATGGAATGGACCTATTTTGGGGTCGTTACATTTGGTATCAGAGCTTAGGGATATGATCTTTGGCGGAGATCAGGGAATAGAACTAGGAGATGAGAGATGAGTAAATCCTTCGCTAGTGTGTCCTACCTAAGCTTATTTGTTGGTCAGTCATAATATCGGGATATTATGTGATATGTTAATTTGTTAAATTAACCCTTGTTTTGAAGCTATATTCTAGAATGATATATGAAATACAGGAGATGAGCAATGGAGAAATCATGATGACAGGGGAGATAGAATCTAAAATGAAAGCAAGGTATTCTCAACTCTTTGAAATACCAGGTACGTAAATTTCGGGGACGAAATTTCATAAGGAGGGGAGATTGTAAGGCCCCGAATTTTATGAAATAAAAGTATTCAATTTTTCTTATAATTACTATTCAGTAAATGGTTAAATTGATAAAAGTTAAAGTTAAGGGTGATATATATAATTTTTTCAAAATAAGCAAGTGGTTATAAAATATTCATTATTGTTCGTCGGGAATATTCGCATTGGCGCACGTGCTTTTGCTTTTGTGGGCCCCCATAACGAAAAGCTTTATTAGATGAAGAAAACGATAAATATAAGTTGTTTATAAATAATTCGTACAGAATATTCTACAAGTAACATCATTGGAATACCCTAAAGGGTAAAGTAAAGTAATACGCGTTGTTGATAAGAAGCACACCAGTATTGATATTGCAGTATTTTTGAATTATTGACTCTTACGTGAAGAAGGCACTACTCAATAATTTTTACAATAATTACTATTCAATATTATATTTTATTGATTCAATAATTCTTTGCGTTGATATTTTATATTACCGTTGTTTTAAGAATTGTCACTTTACAAAGATTTTCCATTATCGAAGCAATAATTCATATTATCTGAATAATATTATTAGATAACATTATTGGCAATGTCTAGAAAGTTCGCATCAAGGAGAGGTTTGGTCACCTAATCATGGGCGTCGAGAAGGAGGAATCTTTATTGAAAGCCCTCTCTTTCCTGGAACTACCCTTGTCACAAGATCGTGATTCTCATAATATTATTTGTGAATAATTAATTATTGATTTATATGATGAGGAAAATATTGATTTTATGTGGATATAGATGGAGAAAATTTTTAATGTGACAATTGTTGAAAATTAATATTTTATCTTTTTCGATAAAATAATTTATTTAAATATATTATTTTAATAATATATTAACTATGATATTTTTATAATGAATGTGGGATATATGAGTATATGAGGAGGAAGAGTATTTTGTGGCAATAAATGTTTAACACATGTTTTATGTGTCGGTGGACCCCATTTCTCGACCTAAATTTGATTATAAATTTATGTAAAATCGCCTGCTTGTGGATTTCGGTCAATTTCGTTTAGAATTTGGAAAAACTTTCTTCTGAAGAGTTGTAGAAATTTAATTTCCTATAAAAACTCAAGTAGATTCAATTTTTTGATAAAAGGGCTATTTATTATGAATTATTGAAGTTCAAGTTCAAAATAATTATTTTTCAAAAGTTTTAAATTTGTTTTAAAAGAAAAACGTTTTTAACAAGGTAGGTGTGCCCACTAGCATGGAAAAAAGAGCTGAGATCAGATTGTCCAAGGTGTGCGTGAAGATTATATATATATATATATATATATATAATATTTTAATAAATTTTTTTAATAAATTTTCTTTTGTTCTAAAGATTTTCTTATAAATAGGTGTTTAGGTTAGAATTGAAAATCACACCGAAATCAAGTTTTCTCTCTATATTATCGAGCGTATTCTTGTGAGTATTTTGAGTATACTTTGAGTATTGCTATACTACGTTGTTCGTTCATTCATATTCTAGTTAAAAGTCTTCTTTTTTTTGAGGTAAGGATAGTAAGGAATTTTAAGGGTTATTATGTTTTTTAGTTTTGTATTTTTCGGACCTTCAAAATTTCTGGAAAAATTTGAAATGATATTTTGATGAGTTTTGTAGATTGTGTCCAAAAATGGCGATTTTTGGATGTATAGATTTGGAGTTATGGATTTTATGAGAAAAAGACTATTTTAAAAGTAACTGCTTATAACTCCTTGTGATTAACTCCAAAATTGAAGAAATTTTTATTGGGAGTACATCTATATAATATCAGTATACCGTATTAATTTTAGAATTTTTGGACAAAAGTACAATTTATGATAAATGTTTAAATATTCGGTGGTTTTGGCCATGTGATGAAAAATAGTAAATGAATTTTAAAATTCGAGAAAAATATATATTCAATATGGGACTATATTCTTCTAAATCCCAGAAAATAAATATTTTTGGAACTGATTTGGTATTTTTCATGAAAATGTTCTAGTTATGAGTAAATGAATTAAATATGTTATGTGAAGTAAGAAAATTGGAAAATATGATTTATTGGCTTGAGAATCATATATGAGGTATATGCAGATTTTTTTGAGGGTTTTGGTTAATGATGATGAAATCTTATGAGTTTGGCATTTTAGATGATTAAAAGCATTAATTATTAAAGTGTAAATAATTGGATTAAATTATTTATAAGTTTAAGAAATGATTAAAATATTATTGTAATATTAATAATATTAGATTATGAGATTTCTAAGTGATTTATAACATTTGGATTAAGGTGTTATAAATATGGATATGAATTTTATTATGAAATTTTATCTTTTCGTAGGTTTCTTATGCATCGTATACTGTGTTTATGTATTTAATACACGAGTACTATTCACGACAAATTGGTTTCTTCTCTCCGACCAAATTATCGTTGATTTATGAATCTTACTCTTGAAATTAAAACCATGTTTTGATTATATTATTTTTATATAACATTCTTATAACCCTAATGATGATATTTCTCTTTTGGAGTGAGTGTAAAGGTGGGTAGATTATTGGTATGATCGTGACTATAGGTTCTTTTGCCGATGGTGCAAAGATGACTGTTGTTGAATATCTTTAAGCTTTCAGTAGTGCAAAGATGAATTATTGATGAATATCTTTGGCCGTGTAGTGCAAAGATGACTTGTTCACGCATATCTTTTTGTCAGAAGTGCAAAGATGACACTTTGTTGTTAAATATCTTTGGCTCGTAGTGCAAAAGATGACTTGTTGTTGAATATCTTTGACATGTAGTGCAAAGATGAACTGTTGATGAATATCTTTGGTAGTGGTGCAAAGATGAATTTATTAGTATGATTATGAGCAGGGAACTGTGATTTGGTATAACCATGATCTTTGATGTTTCGTGTAAAGACAATGATGAAATTATCTTCGTCCCGGATAAGAAGAGGAATTTAGAACTACAATTATGATTATGAGTTATACATGTGATTGTGGATGAGAATTGTTGATTGATGTTACGGGGATAAAACATTGTTGGTGGACTTTTAACACGGAGAAGATAATAGATTTTATGGTCTATTCGACTCTTCTAATGGATTGATCATTCCGTTGCAACTATGGTTGAAAAGTTTTATCATCTACCATATGTTCTAAATCTCGATTTATTACATCATGAAGATTATTGATAATTTATTTATCTTTAGTCATAATATTCTTTATCGAAATTTAGTTGTGCTCACCCTTTTGTTTCACAATTCCTTTCGTGTAATAAAAGTGTAGTCCGGGTTGAAATGGGATAACAAGGAATAGAAATCGGTGGTCTATAGTTGTTGAGGTTCTCCTAAAGAGTATGGAAATAATTTTATTGAGGACTTTAGTGTGTTGTATTTATACATCATTTAATAGTTATTTTTTGGTGAATTAAATAGGGTGAAAGCGAACCCAACTTTGGAAGGGTGTTTTGTCACTATCATACAAGATGTCTAATGACATACAAACTCGTGTTATCATAAGACATGGTTGTGCTCATCCACTTGCCGAGTATATTTACAAGCACTACCTATATAATCTTGGTGTTTGTTTGGAGTATAATACCCAATTAGAGACAAAGGGAGATAATGATATGTCAAGAGAAGACTCACCATCGGGAAGAATATGATAGTAATCTTCTCGCTTTTCTTTGGGGTCTATTAGGTCAACCAAGGATAATTACGTGGCCATATGATATCTATAATAACCTAAAAGCATGGCCTCCCATGTACGAAGGTTTCTTGAGCACTTCCCAAAGATTCTAATTTCTAAAACAGCTTTTGACTATACCTTATGTATGTAAGGTGTCATTGTGACGTACATACGATTGGTATATATTTGTATCCAAACTCACAAAGATATGTGTTGTTGTATTTTTGCACGACAATTGTTGTAATAAAGTTGTAGTTGTTTTCCGTACCATATATTTGGCGACTCGTAATGGGTTGGATGGAATGGACCTATTTTGGGGTCGTTACATTTGCATCGAGCTTAGGGATATGATCTTTTAAGCGAGATCGTGGAATGTAACTAGGAGATGAGAGATGAGTAAATCCTTCGCTAGTGTGTCCTACCTAAGCTTATTTGTTGGTCAGTCATAATATCGGGATATTATGTGATATGTTAATTTGTTAAATTAACCCTTGTTTTGAAGCTATATTCTAGAATGATATATGAAATACAGGAGATGAGCAATGGAGAAATCATGATGACAGGGGAGATAGAATCTAAAATGAAAGCAAGGTATTCTCAACTCTTTGAAATACCAGGTACGTAAATTTCGGGGACGAAATTTCATAAGGAGGGGAGATTGTAAGGCCCCGAATTTTATGAAAAAAGTATTCAATTTTTCTTATAATTACTATTCAGTAAATGGTTAAATTGATAAAAGTTAAAGTTAAGGGTGATATATATAATTTTTTCAAAATAAGCAAGTGGTTATAAAATATTCATTATTGTCGGGGAATATTCGTACGATGGCGCAGTCTTTTGTGGGCCCCATAACGGAAAGCGATTAGATGAAGAAAACGACAAATATAAGTTGTTTATAAATAATCTACAGAATATTACTGCTAACATCATTGGAATACCCTAGGTAAAGTAAAGTAATACGCGTTGTTGACAAGAAGCTTACCTGTATTGCATAATGATTTTTGAATTATCGACTTCACGTAAAGAAGCACTACTCAATAATTTTTACAAGAATTACTATTCAATATTATATTTTATTGATTCAATAATTGTCATTGCGTTGATATTTTATATTACTCGTTGTTTTAAGAATTGTCACACGCACAAAGATTTTCCATTATCGAAGCAATAATTCATATTATCCTAATAATATTATTAGATAACATTATTGGTAATGTCTAGAAAGTTCTGTCAAGGAGAGGTTTGGTCACCTAATCAATTGCTGCGTCAAGAAGGAGGAATCTTTATCGAAAGCCCTCTTTCCTGAACTACCTCCACACCAAAGATCTTGATTCTGTAATATTATTTGTGAATAATTAATTATTGATTTATATGATGAGGAAAATATTGATTTTATGTGGATATAGATGGAGAAAATTTTTAATGTGACAATTGTTGAAAATTAATATTTTATCTTTTTTCGATAAAATAATTTATTTAAATATATTATTTTAATAATATATTAATTGGTGATATTTTTATAATGAATGTGGGATATATGAGTATATGAGGAGGAAGAGTATTTTTGTGGCAATAAATGTTTAACACATGTTTTATGTGTCTCATGGACCCCATTTCTTGATCGAAATTTGATTATAACTTTAAAATCGTCTGCTTGTGGATTTCAATTCAATTTCTGTTTTAGAATTTGGAAAATTTTCTTCCTAAGAGTTGTATAGAATTTAATTTCCTATAAAACACACGCATGATTCGAATTTTTTGATAAAAGGCTATTTATTGTGAATTATTGAAGTTCAAGTTCAAATAATTATTTTTCAAAGTTTTAAATTTGTTTTAAAAGAAAAACGTTTTTAACAAGGTAGGTGTGCCCACTAGCATTGAAAAAGAGCTGAGATCAGATTGTCCAAGGTGTGCGTGAAGATTATATATATATATTAATATTTTAATAAATTTTTACTTTGTGTGTTAAGCATTTTCTTATAAATAGGGTGTTTAGGTTAGAATTGAAAATCACACCGTAAATCAAGTTTTCTCTCTATATTATCGAGTATTCTTGTGAGTATTTTGAGTATACTTTGAGTATTGCTATACTACGGTGTAAGTTCGCTTCGCAAGTATTCTAGTTAAAAGTATCGCTTTTTTGAGGTAAGGATATAAAGAAGGAATTTTTAAGGGTGATTATGTTTTTCAGTTTTGTATTTTTCCGACCTTCAAAATTCTGGAAAAATTTGAAATGATATTTTGATGAGTTTTAGATTGTGTCCAAAAATGGCGATTTTTGGATGTATAGATTTGGAGTTATGGATTTTATGAGAAAAAGACTATTTTAAAAGTAACTCGCTTATAACTCCTTGTGATTAACTCCAAAATTGAAGAAATTTTTATTGGGAGTACATCTATATAATATCAAGATATACCGTATTAATTTTAGAATTTTTGGACAAAAGTACAATTTATGATAAATGTTTAAATATTCGGTGGTTTTGGCCATGTGAAAATAGTAAATGAATTTTAAAAATTCTGAGAAAACTATATATTCAATATGGGACTATATTCTTCTAAATCCCGAAAATAAATATTTTTGAACTGATTTGGTATTTTTATGAAAATGTTCTAGTTATGAGTAAATGAATTAAATATGTTATGTGAAGTAAGAAAATTGGAAAATATGATTTATTGGCTTGAGAATCATATATGAGGTATATGCAGATTTTTATGAGGTTTTTGGTTAATGATGATGAAATCTTATGAGTTTGGCATTTTAGATGATTAAAAGCATTAATTATTAAAGTGTAAATAATTAGATTAAATTATTTATAAGTTTAAGAAATGATTAAAATATTATTGTAATATTAATAATATTAGATTATGAGATTTCTAAGTGATTTATAACATTTGGATTAAGGTGTTATAAATATGGATATGAATTTTATTATGAAATTTTATCTTTTCGTATCGAGGTTATTTTCGCGACATTACTAAGACGTACTATTTGTCACAATCTGGTACTATTCACGACAAATTGGTTTCTTCTCTCGACCAAATTATCGCTGATTTATGAATCTTACTCTTGAAATTAAAACCATGTTTTGATTATATTATTTTTATATAACATTCTTATAACCCTAATGATGATATTTCTCTTTGACTTGAGTGTAAAGGTGGGTAGATTATTGGTATGATCGTGAATATAGGTTCTCTTTGGCCAGTAGTGCAAAGATGACCTGTTGTTGAATATCTTTAGCCTGTAGTGCAAAGATGAATTATTGATGAATATCTTTGGCCCGTAGTGCAAAGATGACCTGTTGCTGCATATCTTTTGCCTGTAGTGCAAAGATGACCTGTTGTTAAATATCTTTGGCTCGTAGTGCAAAGATGACTTGTTGTTGAATATCTTTGACATGTAGTGCAAAGATGAACTGTTGATGAATATCTTTGGCCGTGGTGCAAAGATGAATTTATTAGTATGATTATGAACAGGAACTGTGATTTGGTATAACCATGATCTTTGATGTTTCAGGTAAAGACAGGTGATGAAATTATCTTCGTCCTGGATAAGAAGAGGAATTTAGAACTACAATTATGATTATGAGTTATACATGTGATTGTGGACAGGAATTGTTGATTGATGTTACAGGGATAAAACATTGTTGGTGGACTTTTAACATGGAGAAGATAATAGATTTTATGGTCTATTTGACTCTTCTAATGGATTGATCATTCCGTTCGCAACTATGGTTGAAAAGTTTTATCATCTACCATATGTTCTAAATCTACGATTTATTACGATGAAGATTATTGATAATTTATTTATCTTTAGTCATAATATTCTTTATCGAGCTAGTTGTGCTCACCCTTTTGTTTCACAATTTTCTTTCGTAATAAAAGTGTAGCTGGGTTGAAAGGGGATAACAAGAGAATAGAAACGGTGGTCTATAGTTGTTGAGGTTCTCCTAAAGAGTATGGAAATAATTTTATTGAGGACTTTAGTGTCAGATTTTATACATCATTTAATAGTTATTTTTGGTGAATTAAATAGGGTGAAAGCGAACCCAACTTTGGAAGGGTGTTTTGTCACTATCATACAAGATGTCTAATGACATACAAACTCATGTTATCATAAGACATGGTTGTGCTTCATCCACTTGTCGAGTATATTTACAAGCACTACCTATATAATCTTGGTGTTTGTTTGGAGTATAATACCCAATTAGAGACAAAGGAGATAATGATATGTCGAGAGAAGACTCACCATTGGGAAGAATATGATAGTAATCTTCTCATTTTTCTTTGGGGTCTATTAGGTCAACCAAGGATAATTACGTGGCCATATGATATCTATAATAACCTAAAAGCATGGCCTCACATGTACGAAGGTTTCTTGAGCACTTCCCAAAGATTCTAATTTCTAAAACAGCTTTTTGACTATACCGTATGTAAGGTGTCATTGTGACGTCTTATAGTTGGTATATATTTGTATCCAAACTCACAAAGATATGTGTTGTTGTATTTTGCGACAATTGTTGTTGTAATAAAGTTGTAGTTGTTTTCCGCACCATATATTTGGCGACTCAGAATGGGTTGGATGGAATGGACCTATTTTGGGGTCGTTACATTGGGGTCTTACAACCTCCCCTCTTTATGAAATTTTGTCCTCGAAATTGACGTATGTACCTGGTGTTTCGAAAAGGTGAGGATACCTCGCTTTCATTTCCGTTTCCAATTCCCAGGTCATTTTCTCTATAGCATGATTCCTCCACAAAACTTTAACTTGTGGTATGACCTTTCACATGACAGACATGCTCCTTCCTATCCAAGATCTTGACAGTACCTCCTCATACGTTAAGTCTTCTATTATTTCGTCCCGGCTTCTAACTCTATAACGTGGTTCGGGTCTTTCACATATTTACTGAAGTACGAGATATGTGAAACACATTATGAACACGAGACATACTCGAGGTAACGCAAGTCTATAGGCTACATTTCCTACTCGGTCAAGAATTTGAAATGGACCAATAAATCGTGGATTGAATCCTCCTCTCTTCCCAAATCTTGTAACTCCTTCCATGGAGCAACTCGCAACAATACATGATCCCCTATACTAAATTCCACGTCCTTTCGATGAAGATCCGCATAACTTTTTTTTCGATCTTGTGTCGTTTGTATACGTTGTCGAATCATATGGATCTTTTCGGTAGTCATACGTACTAACACGGGTCCCAACAATGTTGTTTCACCCACCTCATCCCAACATATTGGAGAGCGACACTTTCGCCCATATAATGCTTCAAATGGAGCCACACCTATACTTGCCTGATAACTGTTGTTGTAGGAGAATTCTACCAATGGTAAATACTTATCCCAACTGCCCTTGAAGTCTAGGACACAGAGTCTTAATAGATCTTCAAGAGTTTGAATAGTCCTCTCGATTGTCAAATCCGCTTTGAGGATGGTATGCCGCTCAATCATAAATCCGCGCTCATAGCTTTTTGCAAGCTAACCCAAAATCTTGAAGTGAATCTTGGGTCACGATCCAAAACTATGGATATCGGCATGCCATGTAACCTCACAATCTCATTTACATATATACTAACAAGACGTTCAAGGAATAAGTCTCCGTGTCGGCAAGAAATGAAGCGGACTTGGTTAATCTATCAACAATAACCCAAATAGCATTGATGCCTTGAGAAACCGTAGTAAGAAGACCAGAAACGTAAATCCATGGTAATGTGTTCCCACTTCCATTTCGGAATCTCAAGTGGTTGCAACGAACCCTTAGGTACTAGATGCTCCGCCTTTACACGTTGACAAGTTAAACACATTGAGATAAACTTTGCAATCTCTCTCTTCATATTGTTCCACCAAAATGTATGTCAAGATCACGATACATTTTGGTACTTCCGTGATGGATTGCAAATGGTGTATTGTGTGCCTCCATCATAATCTTGTACTTCAAATCGTAGTCGTTAGGGACACAAAGTCCGGAGTGGACTCAAGTATTCCTTCTTCATCAATTCTCGCCTCCTAATAGCTCCTTCTTGTACTTTCTTCTTCATACGCATCACGATCAAGATTGGCTCACCGCTTGAAAGCAACCTTAACTTTTTCTATTAAAGTTGGCTCTACGCGTGTACTTGACATCATCGCACTCATTCCTCGCATATGATCTTCTACTCAACGCCACCACTACCACGTTCGCTTTTCGTGATGGTATCAATAGTGTGGTCGTAGTCTTTCAATAGCTCGAGCCAACGTCATTTTGCGCCGCATGTTGAGTTCTTTTTGAGTGAAGAAATATTTAAGGCTTTTATGGTCCGAATATATCTCCACTTTCTCCCCATATAGATAGTGCCTCCATATCTTTAAGCGCTGAACGATTGGCTTTGCTAACTCTAGATCATGAGTAGGATAATTCCTCTCATATTCTTTAAGTTGTCATGAGGCATAAAGGCTATGACTTTTCCACGCCAGATGAGAACACATCCTAACCCTTTGCACAAAAGCATCGTCAGAGATAACAAATCCATCCGAACCGGATGGTATTGTTAGAAAGCAGTCCAAATAAGTCTCCTCTTAATCTCTTGGAAACTCCTCTCGCATTCTTCGCCCAAAGCGAATTTTGTATCCTTCCGAGTTAATTTGAGTTAATGGAGTAAATTTGAAAGTAGTATGCATGCACAAGCCAATCATGTTTGATGATAAAGTATATACTTTGTAACAATCTTATTCATTTATTAATAAAAGTATTAATTTATTAAAGGTTTTAATTATCTACATGATCTTTGTTTTATAATATGTGATAAACCCATAGTTTTAAGCAATGCTTTTAGAATAATGATGATGATCATTCTAATGAGATCTAAATTCTTAGAAAGCTTAAAACTAAAATAGTTCCCAATCATTGGATTACTAAATTGGGGATTAGTGAATCCAGATAGATTGGTACATACGTTCTTGCTTCGTTGGATGAGGATGATTGATCTCACGATCATTTGTGTGGAGACACTAAAGCAAGTATGTAGGTGCTTATTAGAGAATAAGTTCATTTGAACGTGGCTCGCTAAGGAATACCTAATGGAGTTTTATTTGCTGTCAATAGGAATTCTCAGAGTGATAGTAGTCTACAAGTGATCCTTGGACTTGAGATCATCATAGTATCTTGTGTATGATGAGTTATACTTTGACTTATTCCTTAAGACCTTTAGGGTATATCAAAGGGTATGCTTGGGTATAATAAGTTGTATATAGAAGATAATGTATGATCAATAAAGAATCTACCACTTAATAAAAGAAGAGAAATGTCCTATGTGATTCGATAAATGACAACCCAAAGAGTCCTTGGCCAAGGCGTAATGAAATTAAAAGGAGTTTTTAATTTGCATTATTTGGAGTTGTGCATTTAAGGATCGAAATACATATAATTAAATAAAATAAGACTTGACAAGAATTCTATGTCTTATATTTAATTGGGACATTGTATGGTGGAAGGATTGAATTGTCACAGTAACTATTTACTCAAAGGTTCTTTTATGATTAATGTTGAAATCTATATTATCCTGGAAAGTCGTTGATCGCTAGGAGGCTTATCCCTATTGTAGAATAAATATTATTTAAATAAATTAATTGTTTAATTTATTTATTTAAATAAGATTAGAATTGTTCTAATTGATTTATTCACAACCTGTTTAATATGGAGAACCTAAAGGGTCACACCATAAAAGGAAGAATAATTATTTAAGAAGTTAATGGCATAATCGTAATAATATAAAGTTATGTATATTTAATTTAATCTATGGTGATAGAATAAATTAAATAGCTTAATATTTATTATTTAATATTTTAGAAATATTAAATATAAATTAATAAGAGGAGTCTTATTAATATTATTACAATTATTATTATTTTAATTTCTAAAAGAGTTTAGGAATTAATTTAATATAAGTACTCTCATTTATTCTTAATTGGATTAGGAAGGAAAATTAGTTAAAGGAGTTTAATTAATTATCCCTAATAAGATTAGGGAGCTTAATTAATTAAAAGAATTTAATTAATTAAAACCCAATTCCTTAATTGTTAAGGTGGGTTGCCCACATCTATAAATAAGAGGAGTCTTATTATGGGTGATGGGGGTTGTTGACTTTTACAACAACGACATAATTCCAATTTGTTGGAGAGTACCCTTTTCTATAGAGATAGAAAACTAGGGTTTGAGCCAAATACACCATCTTCTTGAATTCTTTATTTTTCCTTGGTGGATCACCTCTAGAGGCCAAACATATGGGTGGCTAACGTTGATCAAAGGAAGGAACAAAACCCCGGTGGATTCAAGTTGAACGCGAAAGGATTAGAGGTGAACTTGTACCTGAGGAAGCTCGATCTTCAAGGGTATGATTTTATTCTTTATCTTTTCGTTTAATTAATAATTGTGCATAAAGGGTGATCCGTATATGGTTTGTAAATTTTAAACTCGATTTTACACGCTCAAGCACTTTTTATGCAATTTGATTGCAAGATATGAATATTACAAACCTAATAATGAGCGATTCGAGAAAACCCTTCCACGAATCTCCGATAATAACCAAATTAGACCCGTAAAGTTACGTGATTTGGCCACCGAACTTGGTTGCTCCCAACTTTGTATTGCTTCAATCTTCACGGGTCCACGGATACTCCATGTTTTGACACCACGTGCCCAAGAAATGCTACTTCTCGGCCGTAACTCGCATTTCTTCAATTTGGCATATAGTTTATTTTCACGAAGCCTTTGAGTACCAAATTCAAATGGTGCTCATGATCTTCACGACTTTTAGAATATATGAGGATGTCATCAATAAAGACAACAACAAAATGATCCAAATATTCCTTGAATACTTTGGTTCATCATATCCATGAAAGCGCGGAGAGCATTAGTCATCCAAAGAAAGACATGACTAAGAATTCATAATGCCCATACCGAAGTTCGAAGGCGCCTTTGGAATATCCTCGCCTCTAATCTTCAAATTGATGATATCCGAATCGAAGATCGATTTTTGAAAAGAATTGTGCCCTTGCAATCGGTCAAACAAGTCATCAATACGAGGTAGAGGATACCTATTCTTGATGGTGACATGGTTCAATTCTCGATAGTCAATACTGAAAGTCGCATACTCCCGCCTTTTCTTCTTTACGAATAAAACAGGAGCACCCCAAGGAGATGTACTAGATCGAATGAAACCGATGTCCAACAATTCCAGTAGTTGGACCTTTAACTCCAAGTTCAATAGGAGCCATTCGATATGGGGTTTTAGAAATGGGCTTTGTACAGTGTTCAAGATCAATAAAGAATTCAACTTCACGCTACGGGGTGACCGGGAGTTCTTCAGAAATACGTCGGAAAGTCAATAACAACAGAATATTATTCAAATTTGACGTGTCTTTATTCAAATCCATAACATGGGCTAAGAAAGCTCGACATCCGCTTTTCAATAAACGAATAGCTTTATGATTAGATATGACGGTGATTGATTATAATGGTTTAGTTGCTTGAATTGCATAACAAAGTTTGGTTAGGAATATGAAAACTAACAACCTTACGAAAAATAATCAATTTTGGCATGATGAGTAGTTAACCAATCAATCCCTAAAATAACATCAAAAGCAAGTATCTTTAAAGAGATAAGGTCAACGGTGTAAGGTAATGGTGCCAACTTGAATCAAACAAGATTTATAAACAATGGATGTGATGAAAGTTTCTCCTAACTGAGTTTCCACAGATAGGTCAAAGTCTAATTTCTCCTGAGTCAAGTTTAAACGTTGAGCACAAGCGGAGAGATAAATGAATGGGTATAGCACAGGTGATCAAGTAAGGTATAAACTTTGCAAGAATTTATAAATAAACTTTACCCGTGATCACCTCGTTTGGGTTCCTCGATTTTGACCAATCCACAACAAACGCTCTTCCGGAACCGTGGACTTTGACTTTTCTCGGATAGTCTTTTGAGTCACCGTCCTCATTGAACTAGGTTTCGCCACTGCATAATCTCGAAAGCGATATGTCCTTCCTTTCCACAATTATAGCATACCTTGAACTGTTGTGGACGGTTTGGACCGATATGTCCCTCTTTCCGCATTTATAGCATATATATGACCGATGGTCGTTCTCCTCCCTTAGAACCGATTCTTTCTTAAGACTATCGCCTTCACATGGTCGTTGTTAAATCTCCTCTTTAAAATCTCCTCCCGACTCGCTTCTTCTATTTTCATGGCCATGATTACCACCGAGTGGTTACCATTTTTGTCCGTCTGTTTCTTTTCTCCGCCGGTTATCATTATTACGCTGACCGCTATCTCCTCAGTACGATCCTCGGTTATGGTCCCTCGGTTGAACATACTCGTTATCTCGCTTTCTAATAATTGAGCCCTATTAACAACATCTCAATAGAGAGAAAATTTATGAGAAATGAGATATTGTCGTATCTTAGGGTTTCAAACCTCTCGAAACATCCGCGTTATCGTTCCTTATTCTCCACCAAATGAGGTGCAAACACGGATAACTCGCAAACTTTGCCTCGCGTCTTGAGACACCGGGCCATCGTTTTTTTTGTTCTAAAATGATGAACTCCACTTCCTTCATACGACGAACACTTTCGTGAAAGTATTTGTCATTAAATAGTTTCAAACGCCTCCCAAGACATCTTTGAAAAGCGGTACCGATGGGTGCGCTTCACGTAGACTCCCACCAATGAGTCCGCCTCGCCACGGAACATAAAGGTGGCGAATGGAACCTTCGTTCTCCGTGCATCCCAAGACATCGAATATCTTGGTAATTTGCTTGACCCATGTTTCGCCCATGATCGGATCCGGCTTTCCTTAAATTCGTGGTCCCAACTCTTTAAACTGTTTGGTGTGGACAACCCGTGAATTGCTATCATTTCCTCCTATATTTTGAACACGAGTCTCCTCGTCGATTTTGCATGAATCGCAAAAAGCTTCTAAACAACCCTCGCTCATCATCTCGCTCGGTGGTGTTGTTCACGGAGGAACATTACCACTGTTGCGTTTCTCTCCTCGTTGGTGAGTACAAAGGCGTCTCCACGCCTCATTTCCATTGTTAATATTCTCATCGACATTCTCAAATCATCGCCATAAAACAAGGGTTAATTAAGAAATCAATATATCACATAATATCCTTATATACCGACCAACTAACAAATAAGCTTAGGTAGGGCCACTAGCGAAGGATTTATTCGCCTCTCCCCTCCTAATTCTATTCCCCGATCTCCGCCAGAGATCATATCCCTAAGCTCGATACCAACCGTAACGCCCCCAAAATAGGTATACATCACCCATTCTCGAGTTGTCAATACATGGTATGTAAACAACTACAACTTTATTATTACAACAATAAAACTGTGAGTTTGTATACAAATATTATCTTCTAGACAATATCTATACTCAGATAAATCCTCATCACATTTATTGATACATTATTTTACAAAAATGGTGAGGACTACTAAACAACTATCTCTAGAACTTTCATTCCATACCCCGACTCGTACTCGCTATATTCTCGCCTCCTGAGAAGAAAAATGGAACAAAAAGGAAAAGTGTGACGCCCCCAAAATTAGGTATACATCACCCATCTTGGGTCGCCACTTACATGGTGCGTAATTTAAATACAACTTATTAACATAACTGCTGTAGGTACAATACGACATAAACCGTGAGTTTAAATACAAATATCGCTCACTAGATATTATACAAACTCAAAAAAAGTCCTCATTACAATTATTATCACACTATTTCACGTAATAGTGAGGACTACTAATGCTATCTTCGTGGACCATCACTTTCGTTTCCCGACTCGTCCCAAATATATTCTCATTTCCTAAAGAGAACGTGAAAGAAAGGGTGAGCTCAACTAGCCCAAGAAGAAATATTATGACTAAGATAATGCAGAATAAATTATCAATAGTCTTCAACAATGTTAAACTGATAAAATACAATAGACAACCAGTTTAACTGCAGCAGAATAAGCAATCCATTAAAAGAGTCAAGTAGAAAATAAAGTCTACTATCTTTTAGGTTTTAAAAGATTTTTCATCATTTATTATAGTTTGAACTCAAACTTTAATAAATATTCCACATCATCGAATCACCCCCTTTTTACTGACCAAGGATATTCTTTAGTATCACGACCACAATTATTCATGCACTACGGGCGAAGAATATTTGTGTATTCATTAATGGTCATGATCATGCAAACAATCGTCCAACAATGCACTACTACCATCGAGGATTTTATCACATCATTTGTAACATTACTGGCCATGATTATACCGAATAGTCTCTCGGTCATAATCATACCAAGTCCATCTATGCACTCACAGGCCACGTATGACTTTCAACATAATATAAACATGAGGATGATGACAATGATATAAGAATTCAATAAAACAAGTTCAAGAATTATTTTATCCAGAATTATTAACGTCCAAATTATCAACATGATCTTTGTTTTGTAGAGTAAAATTCAAGAATGATCGGAAGAATATTTCCATGAAAAGATCTTTGGATGAAACACAAATATCAAGGATATTCCACTAATTTCATGGAGTATAGAAGTCAAAGTTTTAACCAATTTGGGTATAATAAAGAATAGAATAACAAAAGAAATCACCATGCATGCGATAGATCATGACAAAAGTTATTCTAACGTAATAATAAATAACGGAACCGGTCCCATGTAAAAAAACGCATGCATGTGATGTTCCAATGAATAATAAAGAATGGAACCAGTGTTCGGCGTAAAACACATGCATGTGATGTTCCAATGTAATAATAATAAAGATTTTAACCAGTCCGGTGTAAAACACACATGATGTGATGTTCCAATGTAATAATAATAAAGATTTTAACCAGTCCTGTAAAACACACATGATGTGGATGTTCCAATGTAATAATAATAAGATTTTAACCGAGTCCTGTAAAACACACGCATGTGATGTTCCAACGTAATAATAAAAGAATGTCACCAAGTATAGGTAAACCACAGCATATACAGTTATTCCAATGAATAATAAGCAATGGAATAACAACAGCCTTCTCTTCATGAATAAGAAAGAATAACACCCCTTACATTTGGTAGGAGATTGAATACTTGCAGTGGTGTAGTAACAAAATACTCTTCTTCTTTCTCTCTTATTCTCTCTATACTTTCTCTCTCTATAGCTTGAATGAATTAAGTGAAAATAATGAAGCCCTAGGCCTCTATTTATAGAAGATTTCTAGCTTAAGACCGCCGTGTGAAAAGGCAAGTGGCTCGACGACTAATGATGTGAAAAGAAAAGTGGTTTGGCCGCTTTGTAATGTGAAACGACAAGTGGTTCGGCGCTCAGTAATGTGAAACGACAAGTGGTTCGACATCCGGTAAAGGTAATTACTATTAACGAAGGTAATTACTATTGATTTAAGGTAAATACTATTCACAAGGGGTAATTACTATCGACGAAGGTAAATACTATTCACAAGGGTAATTACTATTAACGAAGGTAATTACTTATTGACGAAGGTAAATACTATCGACGAAGAGACTCTTAGATGATGACATATGAGCCCCCATAAAATAATCAAATTTACCACAAATCATTTTATTTTTCATCAACACATATTTAATCTTTCAACAATTATTAATCATTTATGACTTATCGTCTCAATTATTGATTTAATACTATAACATATTATACGATGATGATCTTGTGACAATAATTGAATCAATAATATAAGAGATATGATGCGTGAGAATTCTCAGAGCAATAATTGAGCATAGGTGAGTGACTTCTCACGTAAGCATCAATAATCAATACCGTGTCTACTATCAACCACGCCAGACATCGCATTTCTTTACCACCGGGTAGTTCAACAGCTTTAACGGTAACACCTCCGTAGTTATTTTTATAAAATATTTTTCGCGTTTTCTCAATCCGACAATAATTACATTATGGGTCCACCAATGATTGAGTAGTTATGCGAATATTCCCTAAAAAGAATATTCCCCGACCAAACGAATATTTTATAACAACTTGCATACTTTGCAAAATTTATAAATATTACCCACAACTATAACATTATATCAAATTTATTCCATAATATTCAAAAATAATATTAATAAAAAAATTCATCTTTATTTATAAAAGCTGGGGTCTTACAACCTCCCCTTCTTATGAAATTTCATTTCGAAATTAGGGTACGATACTGGGTATGTCAAGAGGTAAGGATACCTTGATTTCATTTCGATTCTAACTCCCAAGTCATTTCCTCAACATCGTGGTTCCTCCACAAAACTTTGACTTGAGGTATAACCTTGGAGCGTAGAATATGTTCCTTCTTATCCAAAATTTGAACAGGAACCTCTTCATACGTCAAATCTTCCGCTATTTCGTCCGGTTCTAACTCAATAATATGGTTCGGATCTTTCACATATTTACGTAACATAGATATGTGAAAACGTTATGAACACGAGACATATTTGGCGATAAGCGAAGTCTATATGCCACAGTTCCTACTCGATCGAGGATTAAAATGGACCGATGAATCGAGGATTAAGTTTTCCTCTCTTTCCAAATCTTGTAACTCCTTTCCATGGAGCAACTCTTAACACACATGATCTCCTATATCGAATTTCACGTCCTTTCGATGAAGATCGGATAACTCTTTTATCGATTTTGTGAGGTTTTTATACGTTGTCGGATCGTTTGAATCTTTTCCGTAGTCATACGTATTCCAACTCCGGTCCAACAACGTTGCTTCACCCACCTCATCCCAACATCTTTGAGAACGACACTTTCTTCCATACAATGCTTGAATGGAGCCATGCCAATACTTGCTTGATAACTGTTGTTATAGGAAAACTCCACCAATGGTAAGAACTTGTCCCAACTCCCCTTGAAATCAAGGACACAGAGTCTTAATAGATCTTCAAGAGTTTGAATAGTCCTCTCCGACTGTCCGTCCGTCTGAGGATGATATCTTGAAAGCTAAATCGTAAGTCTGTGCCTCATAGCTTTTTTGCAAACTAACCCAAAATCATGAAGTGAATCTTGGGTCTCGATCGAAAACTATGGATACTGGGCATACCATGCGATCTTACAATCTCGTTTATGTACATACGAGCAAGACGTTCAAGTGTATAAGTTTCTCGTATCGGTAAGAAATGAGCAGACTTGGTCAATCTATCAACAATGACCCAAATCGCATCAATGCCTTGAGAAACCTTAGGAAGACCGATAACAAAATCCATGGTAATGTGCTCCCACTTCCATTATGGAATTTCAAGTGGTTGCAATGGACCTTTTGGTACTTGATGCTCGCTTTAACTCGTTGACAAGTTAGACACCTTGAGATAAACAATATATCTCTCTCTTCATATTGCTCCACCAAAATGTATGACGAATATCATGATACATTTTGGTACTCCTAGGATGGATTGCAAATGGTGTGTTGTGCGCCTCCATCATGATATTATACTTTAAATCAAGGTCGTTAGGAACACAAAGTCCGGAGTTGACTCAAGTATTCCTTCTTCATCGATTCTTGCTTCCCAGATAGCACCTTCTTGCACTTTCTTCCTCATACGCGCCAGCTCCGTGTCCATAACTTGAGCGACTTTTTAACTTTATCGATTAAAGTCGGTTCTACTCATATACCGCTATCATCACATGCGTCCCTGAGTCTTTAACTCTATCTCCATCCTTTGCAAGTCACACAAAATGGGCCTTTGCGTTGACAATATCGCTTTTCATGCTTGCATATGATTTTCTACTCAATCGTCGTCGCCCACGTTAAGCTTTTCGGGATGGTATTGGATGGTATGATCATAATCTTTCAATGAGCTCAAGCCAACGTCGTTGTCGCATGTTGAGTTCCTTTTGAGTGAAGAAATATTTGAGGCTTTTATGATCCGTAAAGATCTCCACTTTCTCCCCATACAAGTAATGCCTCCAAATTTTAAGTCAGAAGACAACAAATGCTAACTCTAGATCATGAGTAGGATAATTCCTCTCATATTCTTTGAGTTGTCATGAGGCATAAACTATAACTTTTCCATGTTGCATAAGAACACATCCCAACCCTTTGCCTCAAGCATCACCGTAGATGACAAATCCTCCGAGCCGGATGGTATTGTCGAACAGTCTTTTGAAATAAGTCTCCTCTTGAGTTCTTGAAAACTCTTCTCACATTCTTCGCTCCAACCGAACTTTGTATCTTTCCGAAATTCCGAAATTTGAGTCGATGGAGTAGCGATTCGAGAAAATCCTTCCACGAATCTCCGATAATAACCAATTTAAACCGAGAAAGCTACGTCTTGATCCATCGATTTAGGTTGTTCCCGACTTTGAATAGCTTCAATCTTTCATTGGGTCAACAGATATTCCATGACTTGATACCACGTGCCCAAGAATGCTACTTCTTGAAGCCGAACTCACATTTCTTCAACTTGGCATAAAGCTTATATTCACGAAGCTTTTGGAGTGTCGACCCTCAAGTGTTGCTCATGATCTTCACGGCTTTTGGAATAAATAAGGATGTCATCAATAAAGACGACCACAAAGTGATCTAAATATTCCTTGAATACTCGGTTCATCATATCCATGAAGGCGGCGAGAGCATTAGTCAATCCAAAGGACATGACTAGAAATTCATAATGCCCGTCTTCGAGTTCCGAAAGCCGTCTTTGGAATGTCAACGGTTCTAATCTTAAATTGGTGATATCCTAACGAAGATCAATCTTTGAAAAGAATTTGGCTCCTTAATCGGGTCAAACAGGTCATCAATACGTGGCAATGGATACCTATTTTGATGGTGACATGATTCAACTCCCGATAATCAATACAAAGTCGCATACTCCCATCTTTCTTCTTCACGAATAGAACAGGAGCACCCCAAGGAAAGTACTAGGATGAATAAAGCCAATGTCTAACAATTCCTGCGTTGGGTCTTTAACTCACGAAGTTCAATAGAGCCATTCAATATGGGGCTTTGGAAATAGGTTTTGTCTCGGGGTTCAAGGTCGATACAAAATTTAATTTCACGCTACTGGGTAGGCCAGAAGTTCTTCGAGGGAATACGTCGGAAATTTATTAACAATAGAAATATCGTTCAAAATCGGCGTATTTTTGTTTAAATCGTGACATGAGCTAAGAAAGCTTGACATCCGCTTTTCAATAAGCGAATAGCTTTATGGATTGAGATGACCGTGATTGATTTTAATGGTTTGGTCATTTGAATTCGCGATAATAGGTTGATTAGGAATATGAAAGCTAACAACCTTACGAAAATAATCAATTTTTGCATGATAAGTAGTTAACCAATCAATCCTAGAATCACGTCAAATGCAAGTATTTTAATGAAATAAGATCGACAGTAATGTTAGAAATGGAATTTGAACCAAACAAGACTTATAAACAGTGGATGTAATGAAGGTTTCTCCCAACGGAGTTTTCACAGATAAGTCAAAGTCTAATTTCTCCGGAGTCAAATTTAATCGATGAGCGCAAGTAGGAGAAATAAAAGAATGGGTAGAACCCAGATATCAAATAAAGTATAGACTTTATTAGAGTTTATGATAAGCTTACCCGTGATGACCTCATTCGGATTCTCGCTCTTTGGGAGGTCACAACAAATGCTCTCCCTTGCACTACTCTGCTTTTGAATTTTCCTGGAATGGCCTTTGGTGCCTCCATCCTAGCTTGAATTTATCTTCAGAAACGCAAAAATCGAGCTAAGTGACCTTCTCTTCCACAATTATAACATGCTTTGACGGCATGGCGTGAGTTTGGATCGATGTGTCCCTCTCATCCGCATTTGAAGCATATGATGAGGTGGTCTTTCTCCTTCCTTAACAATGGGTGCTTGGTCTTGACGTCTTTCCATCATTGTTGAATCTCCGCTTTCTTGAAATGTCCATTCTTATTGTTTTGGCCTCGATTACCACCGAAGTGGTTACCATATCCGCCTGCTTGATTCCTCTCCGCGCTTGTTGTCACCACTTCGATGACTACTCTCGCCGGTATTATAATTTTGCTTACCGCTTCTCTTTTAGTTGTGTTGACTCATTATCGCGTTCCACTAATCGAGCCCTATTTAAAACATCTGAATACAAACACGGTTTATGAGAAATAAGATGTTGACGTATCTCCTGCTTCAAACCTCTTAAAACATTCGCGCCATTCTCTCTTCATTATCCACCAAGTGGGCCTTAAAACCGTGATAACTCCGCAAATTTTGCCTCGTATTGCGACACGGTCATATTGTTTTGTTCCACTTGATAAACTCCACCTCCTTCATGTGGCGAATACTTTCGGAAAGTATTTGTCGTTGAATGCGACTCTGGAACTTCTCCCAAGATATCTTCATCTGACGAGGTTGAGTCGTTTCTGGATTCCCACCAAGTATCCGCCTCTCCGCAACATATAAAGCGTGAAGGGAACCTTTTGCTCCTCGGAGCATCCCAAGACATCAAATATCTTGGTAATCGCTTTATCCATGCTTCCGCCGGAGAAGTGGTTTTGGCTCACCCTTAAACTCCGTGGTCCCAGGCTCCTTGAATTGTTTAGCGGTGGCCGCTGAGAGTTTTCCGTGTTTCACCTCTACGTTTTGGATGCAGAGTCGCTCTACTTTCATTGTGCATAAATTCGTGCATAAAGCCTCCGAACATTTGATCATTCATCATTTGGTCGGTGTTGTTGTTTGCGTGAGGATTGTCGCCTTCACGATGCACATTATCCTGATTATTGATATGTGGTGAATCAACGATCGCCTGCGCTCCATTGCTATTCTCAACATTCTCAGATGTCATTTTCAGATACTGCCACAAAACAAAAGGTTAATTGACATATAACAAATTATCCCTATCTTCTGACCAACCAATAAAATAGCACATAAACTTAGGTAGGTCATACTAGCGAAGGTATTCCCCGTCTCTCCCCTCCTAGTACTATTCTCACATCTTAGCCAGGGATCATATCCTAAGCTTTGATACTAACTATGGCGCCCCCAAAATTAGGTATACATCACCCATCTTGGGTGCGCCACTTACATGGTACATAATTTAAATACAACTTATTAACATAACTGTAGTATGCAATACGACATAAGCGTGAGTTTAAATACAAATATCGCTCTACTAGATATTATACAAACACAAAAAAAAAGTCCTCATTACAATTATTATCACACTATTTCACGAAATAGTGAGGACTACTAATGCTATCTTCGGACCATCACTGTTTCCCGACTCGTCCGTCAAATATATTCTCATTTCCTAAAGAGAACGATGTGAAAGAAAGGGTGAGCTCAACTAGCCCAAGAAGAAATATTATGACTAAGATAATGCGAATAAATTATCAATAGTCTTCAACAATGTTAAACCGATAAAATACAATGATACAACCAGGTTTAATCTGCAATGAATAAGCAATCCATTAAAAGAGTCAAGTAGAAAATAAAGTCTACTATCTTTTAGGTTTTAAAAGGTTTTTCATCATCATTATAAATGAGACTCGACTTTAATAAATATTCCACATCATCGAATCACCCCTTTTACTGGCCAAGGATATTCTTTAGTATCACGACCATAATTATTCATGCACTACGGGCCAAGAATATTTGTGTATTCATTAATGGTCATGATCATACCAACAATCGTCCAACAATGCACTACTACGACGCTCGAGGATTTTTATCACATCATTTGTAACATTACGGTCATGATTATACCGAATAGTCTCTCGGTCATAATCATACCAAGTCCATCTATGCACTTCTGAGCCACGATGACTTTCAACATAATATAAACATGAGGATGATGACAATGATATAAGAATTCAATAAAACAAGTTCAAGAATTATTTTATCCAAGAATTATTAACGTCCAAATTATCAACATAATCTTTATTTTGTAGAGTAAAATTCAAGAATGATCGTAAGAATATTTCCATGAAAAGATCTTGGATGAAATGTAAATATCAAGAATATTCCACTAATTTCATGGAGTATAAAGTCAAAGTTTTAACTTACTGGGTATAATAAAGAATAGAATAACAAAAGAAATCACCATGCATGCGATAGACCACAGACAAAGCAGTTATTCCAATGAGAATAATAAATAACGGAACCAGTCCGCGTAAAACGCATGTATGTGATGTTCCAATGAGAATAATAAAGAATGGAACCCGTCCGGTCCCAAACACAACACATGCAGAGGATGTTCCAATGTAATAATAATAAAGAACCGGTCAGTCCTGTAAAACACACGACGAGGATGTTCCAACAGAATAATAATAAAGACGGAACCAGTCCAAATAAAACACACGCATGTGATGTTCCAGCGAATAATAATAATAAAGATTTTACCCAGTCCTGTAAAACACATGACATGTGATGATGTTCCAATGTAATAATAGAAGAATGTCACCAAGTATAGGGTAAACCGTGATATCACAAAGTTATTCCAATGTAATAATAAGCGATGGAATAACAACAGCTTTTCTTCATGAATAAGAAAGAATAACACCCTTTACATTTGGTAGGATATTGAATCTTCGCAAAGCGACAGTGTAGTAACAAAATACTCTTATTCTTTCTCTCTTATTCTCTATACTTTCTCTCTCTATAGCTTGAATGAATTAAATGAAAAATAATGAAGCCCTAGGCCTCTATTTATAGAAGATTTCTAGCTTAAGCTTTTTCCGCCGTGTGAAAAGGTAAGTGGCTCGATCGACTAATGATGTGAAAAAGAAAAGTGGTTTGGCGCTTTTGTAATGTGAAACGACAAGTGGTTCAACGCTTTGTAATGTGAAATGACAAGTGGTTCGACGTCCGTAAAGGTAATTACTATTAACGAAGGTAAATACTATTGACGGTAAATATTATTCACAAGGGTAATTACTATCGACGAAGGTAATTACTATTGACGACGAAGGTAAATACTATTCACAAGGGTAATTACTATTAACGAAGGTAATTACTATCGACGAAGGTAAATACTATTGATTTAAGAGACTTCTTAGATGATGACATATGAGCCCCAATAAAATAATCAAACTTACCACAAATCATTTTTTTTTCATCAACACATATTTAATCTTTCAACAATTATTAATCATTTATAACTTGTCGTCTCAATTATTGATTTAATACTATAACATATTATACGTATGATGATCTTTGTAACAATAATTGAATCAATAATATAAGAGATATGATGCGTGATTCTCGTAGCAATAATTGAGCGTAAATTTGTTGACTTCTCACATAAGCATCAATAATCAATACCGTAGTGTCTTACTATCGCAACCACGCCAGATTCTCGTACTTTTACCAACGGGTAGTTCAACAGTTTTAAGCGGTAACACCTCATAGTTATTTTTATAAAATATTTTTGTCGTTTTCTCAATCCGAATAATAATTACATTATGGGGGTCCACCAATGATTGAGTAGTTATGCGAATATTCCTAAAAAGAATATTCCCAATTAAACGAATATTTTATAACAACTTGCATACTTTGCAAAATTTATAAATATTACCCACAACTATAACATTATATCAAATTTATTCCATAATATTCAAAATAATATTTATAGAAAATTCATCTTTATTTATAAAAGTCAGGGTCTTACAAAAAGGGTGAGCTCAACTAGCCCAAAGAAAAATATTATGACTAAGATAATATACAACAAATTATCGTTAGTCTTCAATGGAAAAATCTAATAGAATCTGATAGATAACAAATTTTAAATCAATATTCGCAGTGAATAATAATTCATTAGAAGAGTTAAGTAGAGAATACAAACTACTATCTTCTATGTATGAATTTAAAAGTTCATCGTCTATCTTTTATCCTGTAACATCAAACAATATATATCTCGAATCAAATATTCATCTTTTTACTTTCTGAAGCCAAAGATATTCATCGATTAATTCATGTTCATCTAAACACACATTCATCTTTTTACTCTGGGCAAAGATATTCTTCAAAATCATTCATCTTTTTCACTTCTGCCAAAGATATTCAATAATATCATCATTTAAGATGAGGATGATGAAAAATATTTTTAAAAGCGAATCCAAAGAAACAAAATGACAAGGATTAAGGATTCGTACTTTGTTTTATCCATGTCCAAAAATACCTCAAAAATAATTATAGTGGTGTAAAATTCAAGAATGATCAAAACATGGATACAATTAAAGCTAGTATCCATAATAGATATTTTGACTGAAAAGAAAAATTTTCATTTTAGATGAATAATCTTAGTATTAGTGAATAAGACGCGGTATCACGTGATTAAGTCTTAAAATAGCGTGAATAGTAACTCTCAGACACCAAAAGTTCCAAATTTGATAAAAAACTTGAGATCAATATTTCAACATAATGATATTGAAGAAATAATATCATTACGAAAAAAATAATATACCTTACCTCACAAAGGCAGTCTTTCTAGTTGAAACACTGGATATAGGCTATGACTTGAACTTGCAACAGTATAGCAATACTCAAAGTATACTCAAAATACTCACAAGAATAAACTCGATAATATAAAGAGAAAACTTGAGTTTACGGTGTAATTTTCAATTCTAACCTAAGCACCGTATTTATAGGAAATTGCTTAGAACACCAAAGCGAAAATTTAATTTAATATTATTATATATATCAAAATTCCTCACGCCACTCTTGAAATCTGATTTCACTTCAATAAGCACATGCCACCTTCTAGAAAAAGTAAGAAAAAACGTTTTTCTAATTTAAAATAATTTAAACTTCCAAAATATATTATTTGAACTTGAATTTCAATAATTCACAATAAATAGCTCTTTTGTCAAAAATTCGAATCTTGCGACTTTTTATAGGAAATTCAATTCTCTACAACTTTGGAAGAAAAAGTTTTTCCAAATTCAATCGAAATTGATCGAAATCCTGAAACGGCGATTTTACGTTATAATCAAATTTCACCAATAAATGGGGTCCACCGAGCATGTTTAACATGTTTTAAACATTTATTGCAACAAAAATACTCTTCCTCCTCGTATACTCATATATCCCACATTCGTTGTAAAAATATCACCATTAATGGTAACAACTACGCCGTTATTTTTAAACAACTTATATTTATCGCTTTCTTCATCCAATCGCTTTCCGTTATGGGGCCCACACATGGTCGCTATGGCCGCATTTAAATATTCCCCGACAAGATGAATATTCCACGACCAAACGAATATTCCCCGACAACAACAATGAATATTTTATAACCACTTGCTTATTTTGAAATATTTACAGATTTTACCCATAACTATCCACATTAATCAAATCAACCCTTACTATTTCAAAATAATAAATAGAAAATTAAATTTCATTAATAATAAGTTGGGGTCTTACAAAGACTACTCAATAATTGTTACAAGAATTACTATTCAAAGATTTTATTTTATTGATTCAATAATTCTTTGCATTGATATTTTATATTATCATTGTTTAAATAAATTATCATTACACAATTTTTCCATTATCGAGCAATAATTCAAATTATCTCGAATAATATTATTGGATAACATTATTGGCAATGTCTAGAAAGTTCGTTTAAGGAGAGGTTTGGTCACCTAATCATGCCACCAGGAAAGAGAGAGATCCTTATTGGAAAGCCCCTCTTTCTTTAGAAGCTACACGGTTGCCGATCGTGATTCTGTATATTATTTGTGAATAATTAATTATTGATTTATATGATGAGGAAAATATTAATTTTATGTGGATATAGATGGAGAAAATTTTAATGGGACAATTGTTGAAAATTAATATTTTATCTTTTTCCGATAAAATAATTCATTTAAATATATTATTTTAATAATATATTAACTAGGTGATATTTTTATAATGAATGTGGGATATATGAGTATATGAGGATGAAGAGTATTTTTGTGGCATTAAATGTTTAACACATATTTTGTGTGTTGGAGGACACAATTATCGACCAAATTTGATTATAAACAGAAAATCACCCGCTTGTGGATTTCTTGGCCAATTTCGCTTGGAATTCGAAAAACTTTCTTCTCAGAAGTTGTAGAGAATTGAATTTCCTATAAAAAAATAGCGAGATTCGAATTTTCCGACAAAAAAGGACTATTTATTGTGAATTATTGAAGTTCAAGTTCAAATAATTGATTTTGGAAGTTTAAATTATTTTAAATTAGAAAACGTTTTTTTTCATTTTTGAAACTCATTTAACATGTTATTAGGAGGCTGAATTCAGATTGTTAGTGTGCGTATGAAGTTGTGAAAAATTATAATATTAATTTATTAAATTTTCTCGCTTTGTGTTCTAAAGATTTTCCTATAAATAGGTGCTTAGGTTAAATTAAAAATCACACCGTAAACCAAGTTTTCTCTCTATATTATCGAACGATATTCTTGTGAGTATTTTGAGTATACTTTGAGTATTGCTATACTTAAAAGTTCAAGTCATCACAGCCTATATCCTGTTTCAACTAAAGATCATTTTCTTCGAGGTAAAGGATGTTATTTTATTCAAAATGATATTATTTCTTCAATATCATTATGCCAAAATATTGGTTGGAAATTTTATCAAATTTGGAACTTTTTCATGTTTGGGTTACTATTCATGAAGTTACTATTCATGAGTTACTATTCACGAAGTTACTATTCATTTAAGTACTATTCACGAAGCGTGATGATGTTTTTGGGAAATTTCTATCTTTTGGTGTTCTGAGTTACTATTCACGTGATACGGCCTATTCACGATACTGACACTATTCACGAATACTGGCACTATTCAATTTAAAAATAAAATTTCTTCTTTTGTCCAAAAAATCTATTCTAGATACTAGCTTTGATTGTATCCATGTTTTGATCATTCTTGAATTTTACTCCACTGATTACTTATGAAGTATTTTTGAACTTGATTGTTTAAAATACTTAATCCTTAATCATTGTCATTTTGTTTCACCGGATTCGCTTTTCTTTGAAATATTTTTCATCATCCTCACCCTAAATGATGATATTACTGAATATCTTTGGCCCGTAGTGCAAAGATGAATGATTTCTTGATGAATATCTTTGGCCCGTGGTGCAAAGATGAACAGTGTTGAGATGAGATTTAACACGACCGATTAATTAATATATTTGGCCCGTAGTGCAAAAGATGAACAGTGTTTAGATGAACATGACTAATTGATGAATATCTTTGGCACAGTGGTGCAAAGATGAATATTTGATTCCGGATATATATTGATTGATGTTATAGGATAAAATATCGACGATGGACTTTTAAATTCATATAAAGAAGATAGTAGTTTGCATTCTCTACGTAACTCTTCTAATGAATTATTATTTCCGCATACAAGATTGATTTAAAACTGGTTGTCTATCAGATTCTATTAGATTTTTCCTCGCTGAGACTAACGATAATTTGTTGTATATTATCTTAGTCATAATATTCTTTACCGGGCTAGTTGAGCTAACATTTTCCTTGTTGTTCCATTTTTCTTCTTAGGAGGCGAGAATGTAAATGAGTACTAGTTCGGGTATGGAATGAAGGTTCTAGAGAGAGTTGTTTAGTAGTCCTCACCATTTTATAAAATAATGTATCAATAATTATGATGAGAATTTATTTGCCCGTGGATATTGTCTAGATGGCAATATCTCGTATTTAAACTCACATTTTATATGTTGTAATAATAAAGTTGTAGTTATTTCGTACCATGTATTTGGCGACTCGAGAATGGGTTGGATGGAATGGACCTATTTTGGGGCGTCACATATAGTTACTTATATACATATATATATATATATATATATATATATATATATATATATATATATATATATATATATATATATATTATATACATAATAATAATAAAGCGATGAGCGGAGCTGAGAGGATTTCAACGAAGTCCTGGATTATGTATGTAATTTTTTTTTTCGACTGACTTCTTAGTTCGTTAATTTTTTTTTCCCATATTCCTAAATCACAAATAATTCAACATTCAACAAAATCATAATCCTAAATCACAAGTAATTCAACATTTCAATTAGTTACTCAAATTCAATTGAAACAAAAAAATCAATTACAAATTGAAACACATTGTTGATCGTTGAACCCAGAATTCAGATTTTAGAATCGACGGAGTCTCTCTTCTGAGTTCTGGACCAGTAAAGGCGATAAATCCAACTCTGCGAGTTCTCATATTCTCAAAATGTTGGATAATCACTTCATTATCAATGCGTCTAAAAAATATCTCTCGACAAAGACACCAAACAATGGTGAGAAAGTCATCTCCCATCTTGTTGCGCAAATTTGTCTTAACAATATTCATCGCAGAAAATACTCGTTCCACACTAGCAGTCGCAACAGGCAAAACTAAAGCCAACTTGATAAGAAGATATACTAAATGAAAAGTAGTGTGATATCCCACCTCAACCATATTAGTTCTGAAGTTCTCGACATTTTCTAGTTTAGAAAATCTTGCATTTCCTCTCATTTCAGAAATCCACATCTTTAGTTGTTCTTTAAGCTCCATTCGATCATCCATTGAAAAGTCTTGTGGTTATAGTTTTGCAAGTCGAACTAACTTTGAAAAACTAAAATTGGAGAACGAATTCTTAGGATCAAGACATGCTATGCACAAGAGCAATTCCGTGTTCGTCTCAGTGAAACGATTATCCATCTCATGACTAATACGATCAACAACCTAAAAATATAAAATAAAATTACTTCTATATTCAAAACATAATTAGAAGTATAAATAGAGAAAATAATTGAATACCGACAAAATATCTCAACTCGAAAGTGGTGAAAGTATGTGTGTTTGCAACGAAGGCACACGAACATTATCTTCCATATTAGGATGCTAATATTATGTTCGTAACAAAAACTGCTCACATCTCCTAATAGATCATCCCATCCATTCTCCCTAAGATGTTGCAATTGTCTCTTGGTAGTAACAACCAAATTCATGGCCTCTACAATATTCTGATCTTTTTGTTGCAAAAACTGTGACAAAATATTTGTCAACCCCAACACTACCTTCATCAAGTGAGCAATGAATACAAACTCATATATTTCCATCTTATCGATCAAGCCCACAACAATGCCTTTACTTTTGGATTCCTGTCCATCTTCATATATATTCTGAAGAACTTCAACCACTATGACCACATAGATAGAAGACGAACAATTGTTTTGTAGTGTGAACCCCAACGTGTAGCACCCGGCCGAGCTAAACTAGTTTCTTGATTCAAACCTCTTCCTGTGGAAATATCACCCTTTTCTAAACGCTCCACCATATTTTCATGTTGTCTTTGTGGTAGCAGTTTTGTTATTTGGTAATATCACATATGTAATATGTTGACTTTAGTGGCTTAATGGGCCATCATGACTTTTAGAAAAAATACATACGAACATGACTACATGAGAAATATTTTTCTTTGTATGGGCTAATTCTGAAACAAGTCAAACAACTCAATCCTAAGTTATAAAAAAAATTACTTTTTTTTTTCCCTTCCTTCTTCTTCTCAACGCATCTCAGACCCCCCGGACTTCCCGAATTTCAAGCTGGACCCTCCCTAGTACATAAAAAAATTCTCAACAGTGGGGGCGTGGACCCCGGAACCCCCTCCGCCTCCTCGCCCCTCCGCCCTCCGCCTGCCCTTACGATAATAAAGATTATTCATAACTATCCAGTTTCTTACCGAAGAAACTGATAGTTATGGATATCCTATCAAATCATGTATTGGCATGAATATTAATATCCCAATGGATATTGAAAAACACGGCAATTTTCAAACAGTTTGCTTGTGCTTTAGCCATCTGCTCTGCTAATCAATATACATATCGCGCCCTTTAAGCTGCATTAGGAAGATGAAGATGAAGACGAAGACGAAGAAGAAGAAGAAGAAAATTCAAAATTTCCTCCGATTATGGGGTATACATATATATTGGCTCCGGGAATACATATATTAGCTTTTGGCTAGTGCCTAGCAAACCGGCAAGTCACAGAACGGCATCGGACTCGTTTAGGGTCTTTTATGGCTATATATATATATATATATATATATATATATATATATATATAATTTGTTTCAAATCCTGATTAGTAATTTAGTTTTTGTTTGAAAAGAAAAGAAAGGCGATCAGTATTACTCCAATAATTCTATATATCAGTGTTAATCAAGTATCTCTATCTGTTTTGAATTTTTGTTTGTAGCTCTCTTATCTTCTTTGCACTTGTGTTCATATGAGCACAGTGAATACACACGAGTGCGCACTTGCAACACATGCATGCATGCACACACGCAATGACGAAGCTAAGATTGTGGTCAATTGACCCTACTAAAAAAAAATTGTTTTATAATTTTTGATAAATTTTATAAATTTTCTACTATACGGATCAAATTGAAAATTTATAACTTTGTTAATCAAATTTTAACTTATCTTTTCAATATATGTATATTTATCTATAATATTTTAATCTAAATAATAATCTAATTTATTTATTTTATAAAAAATAATTAATGAATTAATTACTTATGTACAGTTGTGATTAAAATAAATTATTATGAGTCAATATAGTGTATATATACAATATATTATTATTACTTATTATATTGTCAATTGTAATATATATATATATATATATATATATATATATATATATATATAAAAAAAAATTGGTTCGGGGGATTGTCCCGAACTCCAGCCAAATTATTTATAACTTAGTAATAATTTGGACCTTACTGGAAAGGATTTTTGGCTTCGCCACTGCACACACACCTTTATTTACAATGAAGGGATTACAGATTGTAAGATGTTCATCTAAATCAAGCAAAACCCTTCTAAAAGTACCTAATTAAGCCTCAATTGAATTAAACAAAATTTTCAAAAGTTACAAGAATTCCCTAGCTATACACAACTTTGTAGCTAGCTGTAAGAAATGGTTGATGATGCTAGCACATTTGCAGTTTCAGAATAAAAGGTCCAGCACTCTATAGAACTGAAAGAAGCCACTAAAAAAGAAACTGTTATATCCACATTTTGTAGGCGTTTTGGAATTTTATCCTTTGTGAAAACTATGTCAGCATGTTGAATGCAAATATGCAATATTTGTAAATATCTTTTCAGGTCTTCCACGATCCTTTTCCAATCTTCAAGAGAGAAGCATATAACAGTCCATTTAGAGTATCCGGTACTCCAGGCAAACACCAATGACTGCAATCTTGAGAATACACAGCAGCAATTTGTTCTTCTTGGGTCTTGAAGGATAGTCGTCTTTTCTGTAATCTGTAAGCCTACTAATATTTAGATACGTCACCGGTGTTCTCATGTCTCGAAGCACATACTCTAGAGCTCTCAGTTTCTTAATTATGACACTGCCCTCCTGAATTCCAATAGCCACCTATGTGTTAAGGATTACTAAACCATATCCACCACTAAGAATATATACCTTGAGTTTCACTAGCCGGTTTAGGTCTACGCAATTCTTCAAAGCTTAGAAGTTTCAGCAAGTTCTAAAACTGAATAAGAAAACTCTGACGCTCTGTGATCACATCAAACAATTAAGGAACATAATAATGGACCAAACAAATGCAATTTTTGTTCAAAACTACTAGATCTCAGGCAGTAAAATGGACAGCTGAAACCAAGGAACTGGATCTATCTACATCATAGATAACTTTAAAAGATAAATTCACAGAACTTTCCAAAAAAAAATGTGCATTACTCAATCAGTTGGTCGAATTTGATTAATGGGAAAATTTTCAAACACTCAGCATGCCAGAACATACCCTTCCTGAACATTTATGTCATGTTGCCATCAACATGGCTCCTTCACAACTTTGAAGGTTCTTTTTCACATGGCAGACTAATTTCATAATTTTCGTTTATATCTATTTCATGCTTCCAGGAAAAACAGAGTTTCACTTTTCTGGTATATCCTCATATTGATGCACTTATTTCTTATTATGAAAGATAAACGGTTCAATCTCTAATATTCATTGATTTTTCAGATACATATAAGTGACAATAAACACTTAAAACAGTTACCATTTTTTATTGCGCACGACTTACCCTATATGAAGTCAATGTTGAATCTTAATGACAGCGGGGAAAGAATCTTATAAATTTTTCCACCCCAAAGGTTTTCCCACTTCCAAATATAGTTGGGTTTCCTGGAGACCGCGCAGAGGCTTCTTGAGTTCCCTAACCTAAGATACTCTGGCTATAGGGAGCATAGCTTGCCAGGAATTTCACAGAGAACCTCGAAGTGTTAGAATTTGAGCTAAAATTGAAGTGGGTTTCATTAACTATTTGATGTGAATCCACATATCAATGTTCTACTCCATGACTAGATTAAAATTATGTAAATCTATGGGATAATGAAAAATACTTGTGGGAAGCTAAGTCTAAATACTTGTAGGTCAACAAGCAACGCATGATGACCCTATCGCGAGCCTTACAATACTGTTGTCCCAATACCTTAGTGAGAACAAGATGGCGGTATGTAAAGCGAAATTTCATTCACAAAAACTTCTGTTATAAATATAATATTAGACAACAAGGATAAATAAAAGTGACCAAATATGAGACAGAGGGCAAACACAATTTTGTACCTGAAATGGGTAACTGAGTATCCCCTGAAGATAACCTGAGCTCTCTTGCCATCAATGTTCTTATCAACCCATCTAGCCAAATTGCCAAGTGATCTCTTGTATGCTTCAAGGACCTTGATTCTTGGGTGAACGATTACCTTCCTGGTAATAGTTTTCTCTGCAAAATCACCAATGCACAAATTTAAGCAACAGACTCGGAGAAAGAAAAAAAATACAATCAACAGAACTTCTGTATGATAAGTAAATCTTTTCAATTAAGTTTTTTACTTTTATAATAAATTCGTATTATCATGCTTATCCTTTCCTTTCAAATTACAGAGGGAAGTATTCAGCAAACAAAGGAAGAGCACTCACCCTCTAGAGGTTTTCTCATGCGTCCACCAATGGCCTGTATTGAAGCTCAGGATATCAGCATTATGATACATTGAAGTTGTATGGTCCATTAAGTCCAGTCTAAGTGTCGCCAAACTACCATTTTTCCCATTGAAAGATATATGACTCCCTGACAAGAACCTGCAGGATAATATGGCTTTGTCAAATATATCACATTTCTCCAAAGAGTTTTTGTGCACTTCCTCAGTTTGGGAACCCTAATGAGGGATCGTAGCATTAATTTGGTCAGGAGAAAAGGGCCCCTTTCTTCCTTACCAAATGTTCCTACATTCTTCCCAGTTCCCATTACTAGTCAAATTACCGATCTTATGGGTACTAGTTATCTCGCTGAACTTTCATTTCCATTTCTCTCATCAATTTTTCGTTCAATATTTTTCTCTCCAATCACATTTCCTTCAACAGTAAAACTTTCATTTTTAACATTCACAGACAAATTCCTCCAAATCCGTTCCTTTCCCACCGTAAATCGTTAAATTTTCATTTGAACTAAACTCGAAAACATTTGCTTCATGGGACTTTCCAGTTTGCATGAAATCCACAGGGTTCTTCAATTTTGTAGCAGTAACCCAGGAGATACCAACAGAAAAACCATGTAGCATTCAACTCCAGAAGAACAACCTTCAACACAAATGAAGGAATAGATAGATATAAAGAGCAGTAGTGTTATGTCTGCAAGTATTTTGGAATTAGGGAAATAGTATTTGGAGGGAGTAAAATCATCTAAAAAGTATTATATCCGTCCCATTTTCTTTTAGTAAAAAGTAATTTTACTATTTTTGGGCTTGTATCACAATATATGGCTGCTTCCCATTTTACGAGCCCATCGTCTGGCCTCCTGTTCAGGTAACAATCAAAATTAATTATTGAGGGCAAGAACCTGCAGGATTATGGCTTTTAAAGTCAAATTGACCATTTTAAAATTAATTTTTTACTATTTTTTGCTAAAATATGAGGTGAAGAGATTATAACCAAAAAGAAAAGGGCAATTTATTACTAATCCTAATTTTCCTACATAATTTTAGAAATATATTTATATATGCTTAATTATTAATTCTAAAATAGTCAATTTGACATTTTAAAAGTCAAAACCCTGAATTAATTTCGTTCAATCACATTTCCTAAAATTTAAACTTCATTGTTTTACTTTTATGCCCTTATAATAAATATTCAACCATTACTCTTTTTGAAGAAACAACATTCAATTGTCATTATTTTTATCACCACATTTAATGTTGGACTTTCCAGTTTGCATTCTCTTTACAGTTAAAGTTATTTGTAGCAGTAACCCAGGATACCAACAGAAAAACCATGTAGCATTCAACTCCAGAAGAACAACCTTCAACAAAAATGAAGGAATAGATAGATATAAAGAGCAGTAGTGCTATGTCAGCTGCAAGGATTGGATTCAATTAACTTATTATCATTAATTCTATATTAAGGGATATATGTAGAAAAATTATTGAATTAAGTTAAAATCAACAACTAAAACCGATGGTATCTTAATTAATATGTGAAAAAAATCAATATTATAACATTATTTTTTTAGAATTAGGGGAAAAGTATTTGGAGGGAGTAAAATCATACGTAATGTATTATAGAAGGGAGGGAGTATATCGATTGTTAGGTAAACGCTCATTGATGACTCGGCCCACAAACACAATAAATAAGGGAATGCCCGCAAAAGTCATATTGGGTTTCTTTTTCTTTGTGTTTTTTTTGGGGTGCAAATCAGATTGGGCTAACAGATACATGGAATGCCATTATAGTCAGGACCAACACACGACTTTCAACTCACAAATTTGGCCCATCAAAAATTATTTGCCCAAGATGATAATTAAAGGATGATAATATAAAAGAACTTACTCTCTTACTTTATATTCAAAACATAGAAGTGACATTTATTTAGGAAAGAGTAAAAGCTTATACTCCAACATTTTCAAAATTAAGTACAAAAGGTTGCCTATTTCGGAAAATTGAATATTCCTGTAAAAAAATTTTGTAGCTTTCCCCTTATGTCCATGGCAAATACATTGGATTCATGTCATGATTTACAAGTAAAACTCAAAAATAAAGTTGGGTTTACTGGGCCATGTGTGATACATCACGCGGCCCACGCAAGAGGGAAGTAATTTTCAGGCTTCAACATATCCAACCTTCCCTTGTCAGCAGCAGGCCACCCAACCAACCAACCAGGAAATTGCACAATTATTATCTATGCTTCCCCACCCCACCACACCCCACTGTCATCTTTTTATATATTTTTTTGAGTTTTTAGCACAAGAAGATCAAGTCCTACCTCGCTAATAGGTGTCCTTTTTGGCTGGCTGGCTGGCAGGCAGGCAGGACACTAGACACTTTCATAAGATAATCTTTGGGAAACATATATCTTTCTTTACCTCCTCCGATTCTTTTATGTTGCTCACATATTTTTTTGCTACTTTGATGGGTTCCTCAGAAACTCTAACAAGATTATGTCATAAACATTGCACAACATTTGACAGAAGCACAACCAAATTCAATTCAAACTAAAAGGAGGGCAAATGGTTATTATACATATGGCTTTCCTTTTTTTCTTTTTACAGATGAATACGTGCGTGCAGTAAACTATCAGCACCAAACCCCTATTTCTCACTTTCATGTTTTGACCCAGGCACGTATAAACTATAAAATCACCAAAGAAATTAATAATGTCACCGGGGACCCGAAAGCTCCATTGCTTCAATCACAAGTGAAGATTCATCTATAAAATCTGAGTATCTTTGAGGAGTTTCAAATGCTCGGTACCTTGGTGTCTCAACTTTTTGAGAAGCCTCCCATTTTTCTGTTAAGCCATCACCCTCCAACATTCTTAATACTTCTGACATTTTTGGCCGACTAGCAGGGTTAAACTGAGTACATAAAAGGGCAACCTGAACCATTCCTTCTAGCTCAATCCTATCAAAGTTTTTCATTAAATCTTTATCCACCATTAGGTTCAGCTTTCCGTCTTGATGGAGCTTCTTTACCTGTACATAACAATTGTACCCCAATGTAAGAAGCTAAGTTCTTGTTTTGAAACAATTTAAAAGTACTTTTTTTCCTTCACTAATTTCAAGTATAAAAATAATAATAGCAAAGCACTTGAAATTGCAAACAAAATTACAAGAAAAATATACAAGTCTTCAACCAAATGGGTATATACTCTTTTTTCATTTTTCGCTAAACATAACCAAATGGTACTTGATCACATTCAGAAAATCTGCTAAACTACAAGGGGTTCCTATAGTTCATCTCCACCCTAAGAGCAATAGACATGTGAGCTGCAGTTTTAGACAAACTTCTACATCGTAGTTATGGTTAAAGGTAAAGAATCAAGCACTAGAGATTAAGACAATTTAGCTATGCACTAAGCTAAAATAGGAATAGAAGAGCTGCAAGTTGGGGCATAAAAACATGTATATGCATGTTTAGAACCATTGCACTAGTGCATCTTACAGGAATGATGGAGTTAAAAAAAACAGTTAGAATGACAGAACCCTTCTTTTGCTAATTACTCCATAGAAAGATTTTCACTCAAAAAAAAAGTATAAGGGTATCAGAGTGTGTAAGAGAGAGAATATACCCAATCGAGCATTACACCCTTCTGATTGGCTGCCTTTCCAAAGTCCAAAGCTTTCTGACCCGTGATTAACTCAAGAAGCAATATCCCAAATCCAAATACATCAGTTTTTCCTGATGATTGGCCTGTTGACAAATACTCTGGAGCAATGTGGCCGACAGTACCACGGACAGCTGTGGTAACATGCGACTCCCGGTGATCCAGCAACTTTGCCAACCCAAAATCTCCAACAACTGCCTCAAAGTCTTCATCCAACAAAATGTTGGCTGCCTTAACATCACGATGGATAATTCTGGGGTCGCATTGCTCGTGTAAATATAATAACCCCCGTGCCGTACCTAAAGCTATACTTTTTCGCCTCGGCCAGTCTAAGATTGGCCTACCAAGGACATGATCTGGAAATGTAAACAGACGTCATAAAATTAATCAACTGAGGACATAAATTAACACACTTTCTTGAGTCCCTTGACACAGTTTCATGAACATCTCCAAAAGTCTCTGCATCATTGGCTTTTACCAAGCAACACGATTGGTGGTAGTTTGACGAACTTACCATGAGAAAGTGACAATAATTCTTTAAGTGAATGTTGTTTATCAAAAAATAATTCTGGTTTAACAGTTGTTTAAAATGTCTCTGACATGGCACCAGAGCTTGCTGAGAGATATCTTAAAAACAGTGATGATTGTGTCCTGTATTGAAATTTGTATTGGAGATGATGATAATACTTTAAAAAATAAGTGCAAAATTTCAAATAAAACTTAACCTAATGGTCACTGGGTATTATAGGTCATATTTTGGTGCCTCTAGGAGAAAAATTTATACTTATGACAGCTATTGGTGGGAGAAACTACATCACCAGTTTTAAAGGCACAGGGCAATATTAATTGACTTGCATTAAATAAGAATAGCAAACAGCTAAGCACCAACCTCTTAATCTAGATGCTACACTCCCATTTGCCATATACGGATAAACAAGAAGCCTTTCATTTTCAGTTGTGCAGAATCCCCAAAGCCGAAGAAGATTCCGATGTACAGCTAAACTTATCAATTCTACTTCTGTCTGAAATTGTATTTCACCCCCAAAAGTATTATAGTCCTTCAACCTTTTGACAGCTACCGTAGTCCCATCATTTAAGCAACCCTTGTACACAATTCCAAATCCCCCCCTCCCCAAAATATTCTTCGAGTTGAAATGGTCAGTTGCAGTCCGAAGTTCCTTGAAGGTATACCTTCTCAAATGTCCCAAGCATACTTCTGGATCATATTGATCTGACAAATAACAAATCATAGCTCAGCATGCGTTCAATAGTCAGGGACTCAGTGGGGAAGCATATCATAATTCATCAAGTTAAATAAACACCTACCAAAAATTACATGAATTTCATCAACCACCAAGTACCAGATTACATGGTGAGTAATGGTTTCAACTACTTTTGCATTCCAATCATACAGGAACTTCAAGTTTTAACAGACAAACAGATAAGCTGAGATATATATTTCCTCGACGGTGAACAAAATATGTGCAAATAACTTTTTTTATTTTCCATTTGTGAAAAGTAAGAAGTCCAAAAAACAAAGTTTATAAGGGTATTTGAAGGGTCACTTATCCAGTTCTCCTTATTAATCTATTATTTTAATGTTCCATTTATAGATAAATTTCAATAGAAGAAAATTTCTCAAACTTTGCCAGTTATATTTATTTGTACTGACATAGAAATGTGCTTCCCCATCTTATCAATTGTCTAATTCACATTTTCTGATTCTGTAGGAAAATGAAACAGGCCTCAACCTAGTTCTCACAGATTCATCTGATTGACAGGCTTATAATAAAAGCCAGTTTCTGTCATTTGTATCAAACTGCTTTCTATATTGAATGAGAAAACGTATATTCACAGGTCTAACATTACATTAAATTCTTAAAGTTGGATAATATAACATATAAATTCCATAATCGGAATCAGTATCTTTCTAAATATTATATTGCATAACATGATAATTTCTTCAGTAGTTTCTTATTTCTTATTTGGGAATTAATGGGAAGAAGGTTAAGGCCACACAAACTTGTGCTTTGAAAATGTGGAATAAAGAACTCATAATGATATCAGAGAAGTGAATTTTCTATTATGTTTGTTCTTGGTTGGAGTATACGTACCAACTTAAGAGCTAAACAGTACTTCTTTAGTCTTTTGTTTTGCTGGGTGAAGGGTGAAAAATTCCAACGATTTACTTCTCGATTTTGGAAAGGATTTCAACGAGCTTGGGGAACGCAACTCAACTATAGCACAGCTTTTCACCCGCAGACAGATGGACAATCAGAGAGAACTATTCAGACATTAGAAGACATGTTGCGATCTTGTGCTTTAGAGTGGATAGGAAACTGGGATGATTATTTGAGTTTGGTGGAGTTCGCATATAATAATAGTTGGCAAACTAGTATTGGTATGGCCCCTTTTGAAGCATTATATGGTAAGAAGTGTCGAGCTCCGACTTGTTGGGATGAGGTTGGTGAAAGGATAATAGAAGGACCCGATTTGGTTAGGATTACTACGGAGAAGGTAGTAGTGGCTAAAGAAAAATTGAAAGAAACTAGATCGCGGCAAAAGAGTTATGTTGATATCATAGGAGGGCTCTTGAATTCACGCCTGGTGAACACGTGTTTTTGAAAGTTTCTCCATGGAAAGGTGTTCGAAGGTTTGGTTTGAAAGGGAAGCTTAGTTCGCGTTTCATTGGCCCTTTTGAAGTTCTTGAGAGAGTTGGAGAAGTGGCATATCGGGTAGCTTTGCCTCCACAGTTGTCTCATGTACATAATATATTTCATGTTTTGGTGTTAAGAAAATATAACTATCATCCGCTTCATGTTGTGCATTACCCGTTACATAAGATTCAAGAAGATCTTACTTGTGAGGAAGAAGCCGAGGCGATTCTAGATCGTCAAGAACGGATTATGAGGAGGAAGATAATTCCTTTTGTTAAAGTCTTGTGGAAAAACCATTCGGAGCGGGAAGCTACTTGGGAGATGGAAGAGTCTATTCGAGCGGAATATCCACATCTTTTTGAAAATTAGGTACGTTCTATTCTTTTGATTCCGGGGACGGAATTCTTTTTTAGGGGAAGGTGATGTAATACCCAGCAGAAATAATAATAAAATATTTATGTGAGCTTTAAAATAATTAATTGGGCTTTTCTTATGTTTGGGTCAGATTCTATTTAATTAATGTGGACCATAATAAGTAAAGGATTGTATTAATTGGGTCTTTTAATTAATTGAGTTTAAATTATATTTGTCTAATTTTAAATCCTATTTAAATTAGGAGTATTAATAAAACATATTAATTAATAATACATAAGTAACTAAAACCTAGATATATTTCATTACGTCTGATAAGTTGTGGGAATATAACGAGAACAAAAGAAAGAGGCGGAAGAAGAACGAGGAAACGTGACTGGGATTGCAAAAGGGTTTGAGAGCAAGATCTTTAAACTTTATTCATCATATTCTTCTTCTCAAAGGTAATTGTTGAACTATTTTTGAATACAAAACAATTATTTTGTTATTGTAATTACAATCTATTTTCTTGTTGTATTTGCAATCTATTTTAAAATTTTATTATGTCGTTTGATTAGTTGAATTTGTTAATGAAATTTTGATTTACAATTGGGGTAAAATATATACGATTTACGTTTATATATATATAATCGTATAACCTGCTATATATATATACTTCCTGCAGCAGCTTCATTCGTTAATATATATATATATATATATATATATATATATATATATATATATACCTGGCTGCTATTCGTTTATATATATATAGGTTAACCTACTGACTATCTCTATATATATATAATTTGATTCACTTAATTTATTATATATATATTTACATACTGTAGTTTAGTTTATATATATCTATTTAAAAGATTTACAGAAATTTATAATATTATTATTAAAATTAAAATATATCTTTTGGGTACAAATTGAATATAATATATTAAAATTATTGAATTTATGAAAATATAAATTGTATGAGTTCATAATTTAATTATGTGTATTATATTTTATTTTGATAATTAGATCGGATTGAGGGAGTTTAGTGGGTGATAGTTGGACTCGACGAATTATTTTGGTACTATATTAAGGTACGGATTCCGTACTTTTTCAGCGAGACTCTTTTAAATATGATTCGTTCGTTTTGTTATTCGTTTAAAAATTTGGTATTACTTCTTAGGATTATTTCTTGCTATCCAATTTATTGTGACAGTTTCGTTTTGGCGTTGATATTAAAATTCGTATTTATACTCCTTGAACTAGTTAATCATGTCAGTATGTTTTGGAGACTTTATTCGTTTGTACCATTGTTCGTATATTTTCGTTCACATTCAGGAGTTATTTTGATCATGGATATATTATGATAATTAATAATGTTGTATTTGATAATTCGATTTCATTTGAATATGGTCACGTCAGCCTTGTGATTTGAACCCCTTTTGGCTTACATTTTGTAGTTTGATCCTTAAGGTATACTTGAGCTAACCACCTGTGGGGGTACCACAGGCATGTCTTCTTGACATAAGAGCATAACACCTTCCGTGGCGGTGTGATCAGTCCACGGCGTATCCTTTTGTATGCTCTGGGTATGAGTTTTGGCCATTTGATATATTTGTTCAGGATACGTATGGGTCGACCCAATATTTGATTTAATTCGATTTGTTTGGCGGATTAGTGACGTATGTGTCGTGCGTACTATCCGATTTGATTTGTATACATCATGATACCGATGTATTTTGTTAGCCTTTGGCTATTTGTATTTGAGCTTACTATGAAGTTGTCACCTTACCACCATTTGATTCAGCCTCATTTGTTTGGAATTCTTTTGACTATAGTTGTCGGTTCGACAGTATTAATCATTTGTACCTTGTCTCACCAATTTCGATATATTCATGTTTGATTAGTAGTTGTAATTGTTCGTTCATTCAGTTCTTTCGGTACATATATATATTGTTTATATATATGCATTTTTATATCCGTACTGGGCAATTGGCTCACACTGTGTCCTTTTTCCGGCAGATAATCAGGGGTGATCAGGATTTGTGGGATGAGAGCTACCTTTAATCCAAATGAGTAGATTAGTTTTTGAGACTTATTATTAGACTTGGTTTTCCTAATATTTTGTATATGGATGTTTGGGCCATTTTGGCATTTATTTCTTATTAGTAGAGATTATGTAAGTGTGGAGTTCCTTCTATTTAAATTGGAGTATGTGACAATTAGTGTTCAATTTCATTGGAGATATTTTGAGATTTATTTTAGGTTTGTATTTATTATGCTTGTGCGTGACATTCCTTTTCCTTTTGGGAAAGGGGTGTTACAGAAAACATGCATACTCAGAAAACCACTCAAAAAAATGAAATTCCGGCATTCCCGTAAAGATTGACCAACGCTTTTAGTTGTAGTATATTATGTACATGCAATCATAAGAAGTAAGCAGAATCTATATTTATTAACACAAAGCTGAGTTACACAAACAGGGCAAGTAATTAGGGACTGACCATTAACATCAAAGAAAATCTGTTGATTTTGCCTATATCGCCACCAAACCAGGGACCCAATAACTATTATGATTAAGAAAGCGGCACCAAAACTTGTACCCATGGCAATAGCCACACGGTGGCCTTTTGTCCCAGATTGAGGTTGATCTGAAAGGAATCAAGACATATCATCAAAGGATAAAAGAAAATCAGACTGATCAGTTTAGACAAACTAGTAAAAATGTGACACCTCTTACCATCTGGCGGGAAGGGAAGAGGCTCAGGATAGACAGCAGAACAATTGTTTTCAGATTTCTGACCACAAATTAAAGGGTTGCCAACAATTCTAAAATCAAAAGCAAAAAAATAAGAAAACTTCAATTATTAAAAGATATTATAGATGATAAAAGAGAGTGAGAAGTATGAGAATGAGGAGAAGAATGTCTCACTTGAAAGTTCTGGCAGATACTTTTGGCAGGGAACCACTGAAATTGTTGAAAGACAGGTCTCTGCAAGCAATTGAAAGTAAATAATCAACCTCCAAGTCTGTGGAAGAAACAAATCATCCACTGCTGCTTACAGGTTTCTTCTGCAATCTGAATAAATGGACTTACATAAGAGTGAGACCTCCAACTCTTGAGAGAGATGCAGGAATTGTTCCAGTAAGGCTATTGTTGTTTAGTCGCCTGACTTGCTCAAAGAAAAAAACATGAAAGGATTCAATTGAAAATGGTCTTTTTATTTTTTAAACTTAATTATTAGACAAGACAATGTGGAGAAAGTTCCTGCAACTTACAAATAGTTCAGGTTCCTGAGGTCACCAAAAGAATTGGGTATTTCACCACCAAGCTTGTTATTGGATAGATCGAGTGTCTGAAGCTTCTCCAACTTCCCGATAGCAGCAGGAATAGGACCAGAAATGGCATTATTCTGCAGCAACCTACATAATGCAAGCAAATCATTGATTTTGAGATGCTGCATCAAAACTGAAACTGCAAGACTATTTGTAAGAACTGTAAACAATTTATTGTGAAAGCTCAAGGGGAAAATATGTAGACGAAATTATAGGAAGTGGCCAAGTCAAAATCAAAATCCAGAATAGAAAACATGACAGTAACTTACACCGATTGCAAGTTACTGAGGTTGCCAATCCCTGGTGATAAAATTCCAGACAAGCTCTGACTAGGTAGCCCTCTAATTAGAGATGAACAACAGAACAGGAATTTTTAATAAGAATATTAACAGATTATTGGGTAAGTTGTTTAGAGTTTTCAGTTCAATTTCTTCAATAGTAATACTGTACAAAAGTAACCAACAGGTAAAAGGAATTAAAGCAACTAACAGAGCAGAAACGTAGCCATCAGGAGAGCAGGTGACCATCCTCCAACTACAAGGATCTACAGATGTAATATCCCAATTTTCCAGAACATTGTATGGGTCAATTAGATCTTTTTTTATGGCCATCAAAGCCACAACTGCATCAAAATGCAAAAACACAAATATGTTTATTAATATAGATAAACAACAAAATTATTTCTCTTCATTATCCCTTCTTTCATCTTTCCAGAAAGCATGTGAAATAAAAGGAAATTAATAAAATCGTGAATTTTCAGGCACACTATACTTTACAAAATAATTTTCATGGTCTTGAGTATAAATGAAACTCAAAATTCTACTAGTGCTGACCCAGATATTCATGCAGGCATGAAATTATCAAGAAAAGAAGAAAATAACACAATTCATCCTGATTCTGAAAAGATTAAAGCCATGGGGGGAACAGAGGGCGGGAGAACCCTATGAAATGGTAGGTGATGGACTTCAAATTCACTACAACAAATACTACATAATCAGCATATGAAGGGCACATAAGGCTCATCTGTGGTTGTCAATGAACAGATTCAATGGCAATATAGGTGTTATCTGAACAAAATTCAAAGGAAAATAGAGAAAAATAAAGTGAAAATTCAAATAAAAGTTAACCTTCATAGTTTACTCCAGAAGGAGAAAGAGTTGCGAAGGGCCCTCCAAAAATGTCAAAATCATTAATGCCACACTCCAGAAAATAGTGCCAGAATTTTCCATCCTTTAGTCAATAATTTACCTTCTTTCCACAAACATTACCTTTTACCAAAACCAACAATAACATACGCCATTCTCACATGAATACACCACCTTTATGTAGCCTTATCCAAACAACATCCAACAGCAAAAAAATAAGCCCCAGAATCAGCATCCATAAAGTAAAGCCAACACTACTATAACTGGAACTCTCCCTTTATAACTCTAGTTTTCAAAAAGTGGCAGAACTTTACAAAATCAGGTGGTATAACTTCAAAACCCAAATACACAGATGATAAAGTAAGAGTCTTTTATGAAACTTGACTCAAACCATTTGCAATCGAGGAAGGAAACAACAAAAAGAAGGGAATTTCCTCGAGAAATAAAATATACACTAAGCCTGAAATTCGGCGAACCCAGAAGAGATCTGGGAATAGTGGTTGGTGTATGTTGGTTTTTTGCTCTCCCCTGTTCTTCATTTATGATTCAATCAAATCCATTCAATATATCAAAAAGCACATTCTACCCCTCTGTAATAATATCTGTAAAACCAGAAAGATACAACAAACACACAAAAAAGGCCAAAACCTTGACTAGACAGTGGACAGTGGACAGTGGACAGTGTAAAAAGACAGTTGAATTATTGATTTTTAAAATGTGAAAGTAGGAAATAATTTTGAAAAAAAAAAAGAAAAATGATTTTTAATACTAGTGATTGGACTGAAGGGATGTGAGGGATTGATCAGGGGGAACAATGGGATGTCTAAAAGCAGAGGCAAGAAAATTTGCAGGGCAGATCACGTGCTTGGCTTGTCTTCGTCTTTGTTGGCTTTTGGAGATACAGTATATATATATTCTGATAAAATATAAAATGCTTTTTTTTGGGTATAAAATGATTTTGTTCCATGCTAATTGCTAGGAATAGGATGAGCCATTTCTAATATCTTACAAAAATGTGTTATGAAAAACTATTTAAAAAATAATATTCCTTTTGTTTTTTTTTCAGAGAGTGATTATTTTTTTATAAATTTTAAACAAATATTAATAATATAATTTCTCATGTTATTCCTATAATAAACTTGTTTATGAAATGAAAGCATATCTATGAGTTTTATAAATGGGACATTCTCGAAATCGGGGTTGGTATATTTAGAGTTGATTGGAGAAAAAGCTCAAAAGGGAATCTCAAAATGTAGAATATATCATAAAAAGAATAATTACTACTAGTACGTCGCTGCTACTCTTTTTGAAGCTATGATACAATTCAAGTAATAATACATTTTTTTGAACTGATTCTGTATAAAAAATTAATATTTTCACGTGAGAGTGAACGTGTCTTGTTTTTATATGAACGAAAATAGGAACATCATGTAAAAATATTATTTTAACATATATAAATATCAGTTTTTATTTTTTTTTTTTACATATTAAGGACCTTGCATTTAAAATAAATTCGTAAAATGAAATAAGCAAAATAGCTATGATCCTACAAGATTCATACTAAAAGTTCGATTCGAAATTGACTCGAAATATAAATAATTTAAATATGAACAAATTTTTAAAGTTGGATAAATTATTCGAACATCCTCAAATTATAATTTTCTATAAATAGTCGGATCATATTCTTTTGAAAATTTCAATCTGCTCAGACTCGACTCGATAGTTAAATAAATTTTAATCAAATTTTATTTTATACTCGATAAATTTTATGAATTAAATATGAATAATTATACCCTTAAGTTAATGTACTCAAACTTTGAAGTTAGAACCCCAGGCCCAAGGGTATTTTTGTCGCTTTTAGGAAAGCTGAAATATTCTCCGGTCTACCATCTCCGAGACTGAGAGTATATTTAAATATTACTACTACTACTACTCCAATAACAACTCCCAAGATTTCCTATCAGGTTTAATTCAAAGAATTCCAAATTCAAGGGTGTTTTGGTCCTTTTAAGGAAGTCCAAGTTAGGAACATATGGTTTAACCGATTACTGCATACACAAATCTTTTAATATAATCAATTTTTTTGAGTATGTTGGTTGCATCAATTCATGCTTAGGAAGTAAATGTGCAGATTTTTCCGGTCGGTCTGACATGTAGAGCTCGCAGTATGCACATAATAATATGTGTATCCGATCTCGTTAAGATAAAATTTATTTTTATGTAAGTTGGTCAATTAACCAATAGAATGCTGACACACATTGAACTTCGCCTGCGTGTCAACACTCTATTGACCAATTGACCAACTTACTTAAAAATGAATTTCATACTAACCACTTTCGTGTGTATCATAGTAGGCTAGTAGCATTATTTATAACAGAAATCATTTTTGCATGTCTAGACTACGTACGAGACGAGACAGAATATCTGACGTGTGAATTTGCATATATCAACCGACCAATATTACAAAAGAAACCAGAAACAGTAGTAAATGGGCCCAGCCCAATAATAGATGAAGACCAGACCATTAAAGATGATTTGAAAATTTTACATGACGGTGAATACTTTTTCAAAAGAGTTTTGCTTTCATATTTTCAATTCTGGTTTGACAAAAATAATGCAGTTTGAACTCTGAAATTTGTAGGGTTTGCAACTCAATATTATCCTAAAAATCTTATGAGATTTGAAATGCCTAATCCTCTCCCTTTCTCGCAAGAAATCCTTATATCAATCCGTTCAATTATGTGGTTTGTTTCATGATAAAAATTAATTCACAATAATACATTGTAATCATATAATTGAGCCTAGCCTAGTACTGTAGTAGTAAGTTGGTCATCTCACATGTTTAGTCAAATGTGTTGACTGTCCTTAATAATATGTTATACAACACAAACTCATACTCAATAATGCCACCTAATACATTTGACAATCTATAACAATTTTGAAAAATGTACAAAAAAACAATACTTTTACTATATATATATATATATATATATATATATATATATATATATATATCACAAGTAAAATTGATATTTTATCAAATTATCTCTAGTGACACTAATGTGGGGTTCATTCATGACAGAAATCTTATAGAACTATTATTATTTTTACTCGTTAAAATATCAATTCCCAAACACTTTTAACATAAAATATCAAAAAAATATCAATTTACCATATACTTTCTTCATTTTGGGTCGAGGATTGCAATGGTCAAATGATTCCCCAAGGGCCCGTGATATAACATAAGGGCTGTTAGTTGGGCTTGTGGGTCCAGTTTGTGATATACTTAAACAATGCACGACAAACCCGCCATATATATTATTATTATTATTATTATTATTATTATTATTATTATGTAGATATACAATAAGATTAAAATTTCTTTATCATGGTTTGTAATTTATTTATATATAAGGTGCAGTTGGAATGTACGCCATGAAGTGATTGATGGCTTGACTTTATTAGGTAGCATATGATGTATACTTCCCAACAAGTTGAAACTCGGCATCCTACCAAGGAATCAAGGAATTGTTGGGCCTTCCTAAGGCTAATTTCATTTCACAAAAACAAACATATTTGTTTGTTTTTTTATTATAGTTAAATCAGCGAATTTTAAAATTCAAATTGTAATAAAAATTTACTTTAATTTTTAAAAGCACAATTTTGTTCTTTATAGTATTTTTTTTAAGTAGTTTACAATATTAACTATTACATTAATCAAATAAATTTACATTACTTTTAAATTTTAGAAATCAACTAGGAAAAAACTTGAAATGACACTCTTTTTACAGAATCAAACGAGTAAATGAAGAGACAACTCACAAGACGTGGAATATGTAATTAAAAGGGTATTGGGCCTGGAAAGACATAATCCAAACTTAGCAGTCCCCTGTAAAGTAGTGTGGAAAAATACTAATGCACAACTAAAACTAATATTATTGACGTCCCAAAATCTACACCAAACCAAACCAAACCAAACCAAACTGGGTCAGTGTATAGAAATGTCATAGTATTTGTTTGATAAAGAATGAATTGGGTCTTCGCAAAACATCAGACGACGAGCACTATTATGGTGCCTTGGAGTTACAAGTAAATCACTAACTTGATTCTGCAATAATTTCAAGTGGCCCACATGTTTATTGAATTGAAAGATGCAATTATCAAATTTCAAATATTCTGGTTACAACATAATGCTAACAGGCAAATTTTGGAAATACCAAAGTTAATAAGACTAACAATAGGTTTGGTTCATTTAATTATGCAGCTGCACTGATGCATTCAATTGCCTGCTTGCATATTCCAGTCATAGTTTCTTCGGGTCCATAAACCTACAGAAGAAGATAGCAAGTGATGAGATTCTTTTTCTTTTTAATTTCAAAGGTGTTTTCAAAAACTTACATAAATTACTTTAGAAATCCCAGATTTTGTAATTGTGTACCTCAATAGGGATGCCAATTTCCTCTCCGAGGGTCCTCATTTTTGCAAGACCTCTTTGATAATTTGGACCGCCTCTCCTCACATATATGTGCATATTTGCAGCTTTAAGCTTTGATTCCTATACAGTTAAAACCACAACGAAAGGTTGTCACGTATGGGAAAGGAAGATGTAAAGGTACCAAGCATACATAGCCCATAGAGATATAAACTCACCTTCTCCTTCAACGCACGAATTATGCCATTAAATGTAGCAGCAACATCAGTAAAGTTGGCTATTCCACCACCAACTACAAGGGCTCTCTTACGGCCATCAGGGTCTGCAGTTGCACACTGCAGAGGAATCATGGGAATATTTAAATATTACCAACAGTGTATGACATGCAAAATCCCAACTTTCAGTTTAGAGATCAAATGAAAGTGAGATTGTTAATGCCTTGATAAAGGACTTTATCAGGCGGTTAATGGCAGGAACAAGGGCAAATTGCAAAACTGTCCACTCAGATGTGATAATCTTGGGTGTCCTCTGTCCTACATTCATCTCTAGTTGGGCTACTTTTTATAATTCATTTCTTTTCTTATTTTTGGTCCGAATAATGTGTAAGCCATGATTTATCATCACCCTCATATGCCATGATATCGCATTTTCTGTATCATTAATGGTACAATATATGGTTAGCAGTCGACAGATGACTAGCTGAATTGATATTTCCACAAGTAAAATTTAATATTTCCACAAGCTCCCACTCACATGAGTGTGGGGTCCATTTACTGTTCATGTGAGAGTGACCTTGTGAAACTATCATTTTGCTTGTGGAAATATCAATTCCCACGAGTAAAACTTGATACTGATGTTATGTCTTAACCACAAGGCCGAGTACTTACATCAATCACAACTCTGGCATACTGTAAAACCTCCTCTTCATTGGGTGCTCCACTATATTCAGCATAGTTTCCAAGCTCTGCAGCATAACCAAGATCTCCAACCTGAGCAGGCAAAGTATAATGTGTATAAGCCCATGCAATTATTAATAGGAATATAAATGGAAATTTATCAAGAGTTCAATTGTGAACAGAGGACTGAGAACCCCAAGTATTCAAGATGAGAAACGCACAGTATCTGCATAGATGACACTGGCACCTCCTCCAGCAACCATAGTCCAAATTCGTCCCTTAGGATTTAGAACTGTGAACTTCAAAGATGCACTAGTCTGCAAAATAAAAATTGATTAGATCACAATAAACAAATTGTAAACAAACAGTATATGATGTTGTAGATCCTTGATTTTGTCAACCGAAAAGCTCAACTTTGCAGAGCGGACCAATCTATAAAATAAAATGCATCCCCAACAGCCCCATAATAATGAAAGAATCTGAAATTTGAAATTTGGAAATTCAACCAAACCCAAGTAACTGAAATATAATCTATTTCACATAACAAAAAATACCTCCTAGATTCAAAGAGCTGGAAATAAGAAAATTGACTTCTTAACGAAGTTAAATATACAGCTGCATGAGTTTTGCTTCAAGGCAAAAAGATTAGCAGGAAAAATGAATTCCAAAATACAGGTCCATTGTACCCACACATACCTTTTCATCTAGACCATGAATAAAGCTCTCCGTAGGACTCATAACTCTTCCAAAAGGCAATGGGAATTCAATATTGCCCCACCTGCAATTGAAGTCATGTAAGATAAAACATTGAATCACTCATTTGATTTGCACAAGAAGTAATATTGAATACATTGAAATTGATAAGATTCTATACTGTAGAATTATTGAGGATTTAAATCACAAAATATAGAAAGAATTGAAATGTACTTTTTAAAGTTCTTGAAAGCAGCAGTGTCATCAAGCTCTCCTCTCATATCCAAAGGGTAAGGGTGTCCCTCACCAAAGTAAAAGGATTCATCTCTAGGAAAGTGAAGTCCAGATCTAGCAAAAAAGAAAACTTGCAATTTAGCGGTCAAATGAAAGCAATTGAATTTGTGAAAGAAAAGGATTATTAAAGAACTTAAGCATACCTGCAAATAGGGTAAATATCAATTTGATGAACTCCTCAATTACACCTTTGATCTGCATAATTTGTAAAAGCTACATTAGCAATTTTGTACTCACATTGAAGCAAATGCATGCATCAACATTCTCTAGCTCGGTGTCTAAATAACATCCCATGTGAACATAGGTGAAGAGGGAGTTAGCCAGCTCAAGAGAATAAAACAGCATAACAATTGACCAAAGTTAAAGCAGCATAACAATTGACCAACATTTTAGTACTAGCACAGAATACCTCCAAGGGAAGGGTCGCAACTAGAGGAGCACATATCTCTGGAGTCAAGAACACCCCTGTTGGAACAAATATAGTTTTAACCTGCATATAGAATAAAGGCTCACAAAAATAAAGTGACGTAATAAATCAAAAACTGCTTCTAGATTTACCAAGAGCTTTGCATTGAAATGCGGAATGTAGCATTATATTTACATTCTGAGTACCTTATCCCAATTCTCTTCAATTTCAATTCCACCACAGTCTGAAAAGCTTATGCTACATCCAAGGCGCTCTGACACCATGTTGAGATAAAATTCCTCATTATGTGGAACGAATGGTTCAACAATGAATGTTGTTATGGGTCCTTTGCATCCTCCCATTTCGACCTGTAACATGAAAGAGGTATACAGGAGCAAAAGAATCAGAACTGGAACATCATTAAATTAAACATATTCTAGGGGGGAGGGGACTAATGATACTCATTAAACTACAAATTTGAGTGATGCAAATGAAATGTCTTAGAAACCTCTTTTCCAAGTCGCTCTTTCACAAAGTCAGCAACTTGAGCCAAATCTAAATTTAAGGCAACGAGGCCACTTTTTCCACGCTTTCCAAATAACATATCAGGCTTAACAACCAGTTTGGAGGAGGATAGCCAAGGTTCTGTTTCTACGAGCTCATTGACATCAGTTGATTCTGTAATCTAATTCACCGAAAAATAAGTATTATAGCATTGCAGTTTGATGAAAATAAACTATGCTAACTGATAAGTGCATAATGTTTGATAATTTTGATTCCTTTATGCTTAGTTTAGTTGCATGTTATCTGTCATATGAACTGATATAAGGTGTTTATTGATTTAAAGAAGGATTTGTTATGATTCTGCAAAAATGGTGCTTAATGCTAAGTTTTATGATGTTTTGCAGACATACTCTAATTACTCTGCGATCGCTGAGTAAATACTCTATGTTCGTAGTGTTAGAATAACAGTCTAGAAGCTCTACGATCGTAGGAAGGCATGGGCAGAATCAACAATTTTTAAGATGCACTATACGATTGCCATTTTTACTCTACGTTCATAGTGTGGAGCTCTACGATTGTTGTGAGTCACTCTACGACCAGACCTCCTGTTCTACTATTGGCAAGACTACTCTACGTGTTCAGCTAAGCAGTTTAGCCACTCTACGACTGGCAAGGTTCATTCTACGATTTCGAGAGAAAAGTTCCACTTTACAATTTGTCACTCTACGTTCAACTGCTGAGGGGCTTTACTCTACAATTGAATGGGTTGACTTGTGAGTTGACTTCCTGAATCCGAGTCAAAGAAGGATTGGTGACGTTAAAGCTTAATAATTCGATTCCTAACATGATTTGGAGATGACATTACATATCAAAAAGGAATCTGAAGTTGACTAGGAATCTGAGTCAGAATTGAAGATGGAAACTGAGTGAGAGCTGATTCCGAATTGGAATTGGAAAAGAACAAAGAGGAAGACCTGATGTGACGAACAAGATTTTTGTAAATTAATTTTTAATATTTATTGAATTAAATAAATATTTTTCGATGATTTAATTATTGGATTAAATAATTAATTGATGCAATTGTGATTGATTAATTTAATTATATGTGTAATATTTATTAAATTAATCTAGAGAATATTTATTATTCAAAGTATGTATTTATGTGAGCTTATTGAATTAAATGAAATATTTAATTAAGCATGATGTTATTTTAATTAATTTAATTATTAATTAGAGAGTTAATAATTTGACATTAATTATTAATGAGAAATTTAATTATGTGACCATGCGAAATTATGAGAAATTATTATATTTTATTTAAAATAAATTAAATAAGATATTGATTTATTTTATGAAGGAGTGTGACATTAATTAAACCATATGATAAAATTTTATTAAATTAAATGGTTTTGAAATCTATTAAGCCTAGCCAAACATGGCCTTAATGGGAGTTACTAGCAGTTGCCCATGACTGGGTTAACTGACCACTCAGTGCATCAATTCCTTTAATATATCAGACGTCTTCTTTTTTTTCTTCATTATTGCTAAGTCTAGAGAGCTTTCACAGAGAGAGATACAGAGTATTAGTTGAGAAGTCAGAGAGAAATTGATATTCATCTCTTATTAAAATCCACACTACGCTTTGGGTAATCTCCTCCTTCCCAATTTCTACTTTACGTATTTTAGTTTTCATGAAAATGGCTTTTAAAGTTTTGGTTTAACCTCAGAATTGGGTTAGGAGTAATGATTATGGGTCAGATGTGTTTATGACATATCAAATCGTGTTTAATTATATATATTATGTAAACCATATCATCAAATTCATGAAAACATGTCGTATATGATTTCTACAAAATTACAGAGTATGGGTTTTGGCCTTATGGCCTTATACGTGATATTTTATGTATTAATCGTATATTATCCCTAAATTTTACACTTGTATGTTGTTATGCATGTTGATACGAAGAGACCAAAGTTTAAATGAACGGATTCGGTGTTATAACGAATCCGTAGTAACAATTTTCATGTTTTATTTTCAAAACCTCCAAGAACATCAAATTTAGTGAAATTCACATGCTTTAAATCTGTTATTAAGTGTTTAAATTGGTTAATGTCAGTATATAAGTGTTGGGTTATGATTATACATGAATTATATCATGTGGGTATGATTAAATTCGAGTAGTAATAATTTTATTGAGTTCTTGCCACGTATTACGCAATTTTCGCGAATTGCGAATCAAATGAAAACTCGTCGTGCAGGCCATTGCTTTACTCGAGCCTTGAGACTCAGGCCAAGCAGGCCACCGCTGCCGCCCAAGATCGCTAACTACCACGCCACACATGCATATGGTGATGGCAGCATGCCGAGAACAGAACCAGTGGTGGGTGCCATGTACCTACTCTCTCGAGTGTTCGAAATGAGATTTTTTTTTTAAATGTTCAAGTCTAACAATGTGTTAGTAAAATAATGTAATGAACATAAAATTATGTTATAAGTATAATGAGATGTTAAAATAGATACTTAACATGTAAATAACATAATTACATGTGGATTGAATTATGGATTTACATAATTAGCTTGTTATTCATGATGTGTAAATTATGTGACAAAGTGGTAATTTGACTAAGTATAGTCATAATCAAAGTAGACAAAGAGAATGAGTTTATGATGATTAGTTAAGTTATAATTAAGCGATATTGTGAATGTGAATGGTATGTAGGATTAAATTCAAAGAACGTGCTTAGTTAAAGTGTAATCTACGCTTGCGAGGCAAGTTTCCTAACCTACTACTTGTCATTATTGTTCAAGTTTATTATTTACCTCGAGTAAATTATCATTACTATTATTCAAGTTCAAATGTTATATTAAAGATTTATTATCTTTTCAAAGCATGATTCAGTTATCTGAATAATTGTTCTATTGTATACTTCTTGAGATTATTATTCAATTTGAATATCATTATTGTTGAACCTTATTAGACTAGTGAACTTTATTGATTCAACTAGTCCTTAGTTGATGAAACGTTCTAAATTTGAGAACCCTTATTGAATTATCCAAACTAAACTTCCTTTAGTGCGGACTCGAATGTCAAATCGAGATGAACAACCTATGAAGGGATTTACTTATCGTTAGCGTTAAGATATTGTGCACAGATATGATGATACTTGAAGTGATCCCCTAAGTACAAGTAGAAAAGGTCCATAGTCTTATGATATTAAAGGTTTCAAGTATAACCCTTGATAACCTAGGATATGTTCAGGTATTAGGACCCTCGAATTCTTTTGATTCTTGTTATTCATTCTTGATTCAAAAGTTGAGCTTTTATTCGGATGTCTTTGATTTATTCGCATGTTATTATCTTTTTATTTCATTATTATACTTGTGGGCAATAGTGCTCACTCTTGCTTAATAATAACATTGCGATTAAGAACGAAAGAATGATGAACCTTCCACTAGTAAAGGCAAGGCAAAGTTAGCAAGTGATGAAGACTTGTTGTTTATTTGATGTATTTTGTTTAAGACTTGATTTAATGATGTTGTTAAGACTTATTTGTTTATGATTCATACGAGATGTTTAAGGTTAGTTTAACTTTGGATTGTATTATTATTATTCGATGTTGTAACCCTTAAGGGAAGATTTTTATTCTATCTATTGCATGGCTTGCATTTATTATGGGTAGATAGATAGATGATATTTGTACAGTGAACACCAAATCCCGTGGAATTGAAGTACCCGAATTTGGGGGTGTCACAAGTTGGTATCAAAGTCATGAGGTTATGAACCTTAGGTGGGGGAACAACCTTAGGTAGTAGCCTTATAGAAAGAAGATAGTGATGGAAAACTCTTATCGAGTTATAAGAAATGAATTTATGTAATTCATTAAAGATAATAAAAGACCTTATGTGTTTATGTGTTAAAGTATGCGTTAGATGATACGACTTAGTAACTAAAACTTAAAAATTTTGTTATCAAGATGTCGAATGTTGGAGAAGCTAGTCAAGCTGGGAGGAAGAACCCCGAGTACTTATAGTACCTACTGAGGAGGAACCCCGTGTACCTATAAAAATGCTGAGCGGAGGAGGAGCCCCGAGACATTCATATCGTTAGGGAAGCGGTTGGTACAGAGGGAGTCATCTCCATTGATCACCGTTGTTGGTCGGGAGCATGAGCAGGACCGATCCCGAGGAGGAATTTGTTGAGGAGAGGAAGAAGAGGAGTTACCACGGTACACAGTTGATCTTTGAGATGTATGACACGTTATCGGCCCGTAATGTGGAGTTACGAGACGAGGTCCGAGATTTGACCGAAGCGAGCGGTTATTCAAAGATATTACTCTAGAAAAGCGAAGGAGAGGAGATTTCGACTCTTCACTCTCGATTGCAAATGTAGAATGGGATTTGGTCCATGAGAAGGGTCAAACCGAAGATAAGACCAAGGAGATAGAGAAACCTCGAAGAAGGATGAAAGGAAACCTCCGAAAGGCTAAACATATCGTGAGGATGATAGTCGTCAAAGAAAGCGAAGATTGGGGAAACGTACTCTACACTTAAATAAGGCAATGAATGAGACCCAAGATCGAGTTTTGAGGTACCCAATCCGATTCGAAGGACTCGCCATTGTATACGTGATGGATCGCGGAGACGATGTATCGCGTCTTAGAAGAGGGCGTAGTGAGGCTATTCAAAGACCTTAATATGATTTGCTTAATTATGTAAAGAACTTAATTAGTTTTTAGATGTAAATTCTGACGTGTTTATGAACGAAAGAATATTTGAATGTTTTAATCCTCTGGATTCTTTATTCCAGGATAGTTGATGTAAATAGCGGTTATCTTTATCGTTTAATGTTAAAACTTTTAATTTGAATGAAAATATATCAAGTTGTTTGAGATGATGTGTTAAATGAGTATGTTAAATTGTTAAGTAATGCCTTAACTATTTAGAAAAATAAATAAAGTTCTAATAAAGCGTTTATTTAACGAGAAAAATGCCGCCAGAGAAAACTGAACAACGTCAACCGCTCGAGAAGAGTCAACCAATAATAATAATAATGCCAACGCTAATCCGTGCGGCAAGTTGGTTAACTTCTTGATTTGGAGCCATGAATAACCAACCTCAAGCTCCACCAAACACAACGTTTAAGGACTTCAAGCGGTGGGACCGCCAGAGTTCAAAGGTTTCATGAACCCAATCGAGGCTCAAACGTGGGTTATGGAAATGGAGAAGGTTTTCGACGTTCTTGGGTTAGAAGACCAAAAGACCGCTTTTAACGCGTTTATGTTGAAGTCCGAGGCTAGCTCTTTGGTGGCAAAAACAAAGTGCGAGGAGGTGAAGGCGTGATTACGTGGGAAAGATTTAAAGAGATGTTTTTGAAATGTATTTCCCAACTAGTTCGCGAGAATCGAGATGGAGGTTCAATTTCGAATCGGCAGGGAAACATGAGTGTACACGACTACTGCTGCTAAATTCAACGAGTTGGCAAGGTTACATTCCCCTACCAAGTACACACTTGACGAGAGAAAAGCGAAAAGATTGAACAAGGACTAAAGCCTTGGGTGTACAATGAAGGTATCAATGTTTCAAATAAACACATTTCTTAGAAATCTTCGAAAAGGCCATCCTCATTTGAAGGAGGAAGCGATCACGGTGACCAAGTATAATCAAGATCAAAAGAAGAAGAAGAATGAAGGTGAAACTAATAACAAGCCGGTGGAAGTGGCACAGAGGTGGAAATTTCAATCGAAGAAGAAAAGGTGGAACGACAGCTCATCATCGGGGAATCAGCAAGGTCAAAGCATGCCCAACTTGCGGAAAAGCCCATCTGGGAGTTTGTATGAAAGGAAAAAGAGTGTGCTATAATTGTGGTTAGGAAGGCCACATAGCACCAAACTGTCCAAACCCAAAGAAGGGTGCTGCTTGTTTTATTTGTGGTTCGAAGGACCATCTGGCAAGAGATTATCCCAAGAAAGGATCGGGAGGGTCGAGGATCGAGGAGAAGCCGGAAATAACGGTGGAAATGCCTTAACCATCACCGGACCAACCCATGCAATAAGCCGAATAATCACCTTGGACTTTCAACACGTAGCGGTCTGAAGATGCGATTCGATCCGTGATGTGGTGTCGGTATCATTCCGATCAATAAAGTTAATGCTTACGTATTATTTGATTCGTGTGCTACTTGTTCCTTTATATCCGATGATTATGCGAATTTAGATTTGCTTAAGAATGAATTGGATTACCCGTGAACATAGAAATTGCGAATAGAGAAATAATCCTCGTTAAATAAATCGTCATGAAGCGTAGAGTGGATATTAAGGGTAATATCATGAACGTAGATCTTATTCCTATTCGACTTGGGGAATTTGACGTTATTTTGGGAATGGATTGGTTATTCAATTACGGGGTACATAATTGATTGTCAAAAGAAGCGTATTAACCTTATGACTCAAATCGAAGGTTGTGTTTTATAGTAGAAATCGCTGAAACAAGCGAGTTGTCGGCGATGATCTGAGCCGGAAGTTATTGAGACAAGGTTTGTGTAGGATACTTAGCTTACATAGTCGACGATCGAAAAGAGAATCCAAGGTAGAAGAAATACTGGATTGTGAGGGACTTCCTCGACGTATTTCCGCATTTATTTGCGGGACTTCTACCGATAGAAGTAGATTTCGTGATCGATTTGGCGCCCGGGCGCCCATATCGAAGGCACCATACCGAATGGCACCGATGAGAGATGAAAGAATTAATGGTACAATTACAAGAATTATTTGGGAATAAAGTACATTCAATAGAACGTATCCACCGTGGGGAGCGCCGGTGTTATTTGTGAAAAAGAAGGATGGATCGATCGCGACTGCATTGACTACGAGAGAACCGAATAAGGTCACGATTAAAACGGATATCCATTACCGAGGATCGACGACTGTTTGATCAATTGAAGGGAGAGATACTTTTCAAGATAGACTTGAGAAGCGGTTATCATCAATGAAGGTGAGGCGGAGGATGTCTGAAAGAGGCGTTCGAGCAGCGATACGGTCACTCTGAATTTTTTTAGTAATGTCGTTTGGTCTAACGAATGCTCCTGGAGCATTTATGGGACTAATGAATGGTGTGTTCAAGCCGTTTTTGGACAAATTCGTGGTGGTGTTTATAGACGATATTTTGGTATATTCCAAAACCAAAGAAGAACACGAAGAACATTTGAGGTTAACGTTGGAAGTATTGAGAAGGGAGAAGTTGTACGCTAAATTTTCAAATCACGAATTACGGATCGAGCGAGTAAAATTTCTTGGTCACGTGTCGATAAAAATGGAATTTCGGTAGATCCATCCAAAGTAAAGCCGTGATTAATCGGGATCAGTAGAGAACGCGCGCGTCGGTAAGAAGTTTTCTTGGATTGGCGGGATATTATAGAAGGTTCATCTGAAGACTTTTCCAAGATCGCAACTCAGATTAACAAATTTAACTCGAAAAGTTGTGAAATTTGTTTGGACGGATAAGTGTGAGAAAGTTTTCAAGAATTGAAGAAGAGGTTGAGTACGGCCCCTGTGTTATCTCTTCCGGATGATCTGAAATTTTTGTTGTTTATAGTGATGCGTCGCGTAAAGGACTTGGTTGTGTCTTGATGCAAAAGCAGCAAAGTCATTCTGTATATGCATCACGACAATTGAAGGATTACGAGAAGGGATACCCAACCCATGACTTGGAGTTAAGCTGCGATTTGTTTTTGCTTTGAAAATTTGGAGGCACTATCTATACGGGGAGAAGTGTGAAATATATACGGACCACAAGAGTCGAAATATATTTTTTACGGAAGGATTTGAATATGCGCGTCGAAAGAAGATGGTTGGAATTAATTAAGGATTACAACTGTGAGATTTTATACCATCCGGGAAAACAAAATGTATGGTTCTTAGATGCCTTAAGTAGAAAGAGTCGTGAGAAATTGATGATGTTATTTGCTCGGGGAGGAGCTAATTGCGAGAAATGGAGAAACTGGAGTTGGAAGTGAAGTATCCTATGGAGATCGATGAGAAGCTATTTTAGATGCAATCAGTACAACTCTCTTAGATAAAGTGAAGGAGGCTTAGCTTGGAACGAAGAATGTATAAAGGTGACAAATAAGATATCTGAAGGAACCGAACAAAGATTTAAGATGGATAAGGAAGGAATATTGAGATTTGAGAGTAGAATTTGGGTACCACCAGATCTGAAAAGATTAAGGAAGATATTTTGAAGCGAGGCTCATAGTTCACGATATTCGATTCACCTGGTAGTACCAAGATGTACCAAGATCTTGAGACAACATTTACGGTGGCCAAATTTGAAACGTGATGTTGCGAGAATGTGTTGCCAAGTGTCGACTGTCGAAAGTAAAAGAGAACATCGGAGACCAAGTGGATTGCTACAACCGTTAGAGATCCCGAATGGAAATGAGAACATATTACAATGGACTTCGTGGTTTGGCCTTCCGACGACGACTCGAAAACTACTGACGCAAGATATGGGTTATCGTTAATGATTGAATGAAAATCGCACACTTCTTTTCCGATCAAAATAAGATTGAACTTAGATCGGTTGGCGAGGCTATACATAAAAGAGATTGTTTGAAGCACGGAGCTCGGTATCAATTGTTTTGAGATAGGGATCCGCTTCACATCAAATTTACGAAACGTCTTGAGGAATGCGTGGATACGCAATTGCGAATGAGTCTGACTTACCACCCTCAAACAGACGGGCGGAGCGAGAGAAGCGATTGAAACATTAGAGGATATGCTTTAAGAGCACGTGTGATGGACTTTAAAGGAAATTGGGATGATCACTCACCAGAGTTAGTAGAGTTCCGCTACAACAACAAAGGTTACCACGCTTAGTATTGGTATGCCGCCTACGAAGCGTTATACGGCGAAAAGTGCGAGAACTCCGCTTTCTTTGGGATGAAGTTGGTGAGAGAAATTCTTTGGGCCGAAATTGGTGCAATGAAGAATAGAAATAGTCGAAGTGATCCGAGCACGGTAGTAGCGGCTCAAGATCGACGGAAAGAAATCTGTTGACCCACATCGTAAGAATATCGAGTTTGAATCAGGTAGTTACGTTTTCTTGAAGGTCTCTCCCTGGAAGGGAAAGATCAGGTTCGGAAAAAAAGGAAAATTGAGCCCAAGATTCATTGGACCCTTTGAAGTACTGAGAAGAATCGGTGAAGTCGCGTACGAGGTAGCCTTACCTCCAGCACTCGAGAATGTTCACAACGTCTTCCATGTTTCTGTGTTACGACCCTACAAAGCCGATTACAAGCATGTAATTGAATACGAACCCCTGCATTTTGAGAAAGACTTATCTTACGAAGAAATTCCTATCCAAATTATCGGCCATGAAAAAAACAAGTTCTCGAAATAAAGTTATACCTTCATTAAGGTAATTTGGAGGAACCACAACGTTTGAAGAAGCTACGTGGGAACTCGAAGAGAATATGATAAAGAATTACCTCATTTATTTACTTAATTATTTGTAAGCGATTACGGGGACGTAATCTTTGTAAGGGGGGAGAATGTAACGAATTCGAATTTATTGAGTCGTGATTACGGGGATGAATCCTTTTAAGGGGGAAAGATGTGATGAACGAGATTTTTTGTAAATTAATTTTAATATTTATTGAATTAAATAAATATTTTTCGATGATTTAATTATTGGATTAAATAATTAATTGATGCAATTGTGATTGATTAATTTAATTATATGTGTACTATTTACTAAATTAATGTGGAGAATATTTATTATTCAAAGTATGTATTTATGTGAGCTTATTGAATTAAATGAAATATTTAATTAAGCATGATGTTATTTTAATTAATTTAATTATTAATTAGAGAGTTAATAATTTGACATTAATTATTAATGAGAAATTTAATTATGTGACTATGTGAAATTATGAGAAATTATTATATTTTATTTAAAATAAATTAAATAAGATATTGATTTATTTTATGAAGGTGTGACATTAATTAAACCATATGATAAAATTTTATTAAATTAAATGGTTTTGAAATCTATTAAGCTTAAAGCCAAACATGGCCTTAATGGGAGTTACTAGCGATTGCCCATGATTTGGGTTAATGACCACTCGATTATCATCAATTCCTTTAATATATCGACGTCTTCTTTTTTTTTTTTCATTATTGCTAAGTCTAGAGAGCTTTCACGAGAGAGAGATCAGTATTAGTTGAGAAGTCGAGAGAAATTGATATTCATCTCTTATTAAAATCCACACTACGCTTTGGGTAATCTCCTCCTTCCCAATTTCTACTTTTCGTATTTTAGTTTTCATGAAAATGGCTTTTAAAGTTTTGGTTTAACCTCTCTGTAATTGGGTTAGGAGTAATGATTATGGGTTGTATATGTGTTATGACATATCAAATCGTGTTTAATTATATATATTATGTAAACCATATCATCAAATTCATGAAAACATGTAGTATATGATTTCTACAAAATTACAGTATGGGTTTTGGCCTTATGGCCTTATACGTGATATTTTATGTATTAATCGTATATTATCCCTAAATTTTACACTTGTATGTTGTTATGCATGTTGATATCTGAAGAGACCAAAGTTTAAATGAAGCGGATTCGGTGTTATAACTTGAATCCGTGGTGACAATTTTCATGTTTTATTTTCAAAACCTCCAAGAACATCAAAGTCAGTGAAATTCACATGCTTTAAATCTGTTATTAAGTGTTTAAATTGGTTAATGTCAGTATATAAGTGTTGGGTTATGATTATACATGAATTATATCATGTGGGTATGATTAAATTAGAGTAGTAATAATTTTATTGGAGTTCCTCGCCACGTTTACTGCAATTTTTACTAATTGTTGGAGCCTCGAGCCATGCCAAACTCGTGCCTTGAGACTCAAATGTGCATGCACTAACTAACATGGCTACATATATATCCATCGCCACGCCTTGAGAGAACTATTAGTAACATGGTATGGCCTGGCCACTCTCAGAAAGTGTTCGAATGAGATTTTTTTTTTTTAAAATGTTTAAGTCTAACAATGTGTTAATAAATTAATGTAATGAACATAAAATTATGTTATAAGTATAATGAGATGTTAAAATAGATACTTAGCATGTAAATAACATAATTACATGTGGATTGAATTATGGATTTACATAATTAGCTTGTTATTCATGATATGTAAATTATGTGACAAAGTGGTAATTTGACTAAGTATAGTCATAATCAAAGTAGACAAAGAGAATGAGTTTATGATGATTAGTTAAGTTATAATTAACTGGTATTGTGAATGTGAATGGTATGTAGAATTAAATTCAAAGAACGTGCTTAGTTAAAGTGTAATCTACGCACGAGACAAGTTTCCTAACCTTACTTGTCATTATTGTTCAAGTTTATTATTTACCCCGAGTAAATTATCATTACTATTATTCAAGTTCAAATGTTATATTAAAGATTTATTATCTTTTCAAAGCATGATTCAGTTATACAATAATTGTTCTATTGTATACTTCTTGAGATTATTATTCGAATTGAATATCATTATTGTTGAATCTTATTAGACTAGTGAACTTTATTGATTCAACTAGTCCTTAGTTGATGAACATTCTAAATTTCAGAACCCTTATTGAATAATCCAAACCAAACTTCCTTTGAGTGCGGACTCGAATGTCAAACCGAGATGAACAACCTGCAAAGGGATTTACTTATCGTTAAGCGTTAAGATATTATACATGCAATGATGGTACTAAGGGTTTGATCCCCCAAAGTACAAGTAGAAAGGTCCATAGTCTTATAGTCATTAAAAGTTTCAAGTATAACCCTTGATAACCTGGGACATAGTTCGAGGTCTTAGGACCCTCGAAATTCTTTTGATTCTTGTTATTCATTCTTGATTCAAAAGTTGAGCTTTCATTCGGATGTCTTTGATTTATTCGCATGTTATTATCTTTGTTATTTCATTATTATACTTGTGGGCAATAGTGCTCACTCTTGCTTAATAATATTCTTGCGATTAAGAACGAAAGAACGATGAACCTTCCACTAGTAAAGGCAAGGGCAAAGTTAGCAAGTGATGAAGACTTGTTGTTTATTTGATGATGTATTTTGTTTAAGACTTGATTTAATGATGTTGTTAAGACTTATTTGTTTATGATTTCGCACAGATGTTTAAGGTTAGTTTAACCTGGGAATGTATTATTATTATTCAGATGTTGTAACCCTTAAGGGGAAGATTTTTATTCTATCTATTGCATGGCTTGCATTTATTATGGGTAGATAGATAGATGATATTTGTACAGTGAACATCAAATCCCGTGGAATTGAAGTACCCGGATTTGGGAGTGTCACACCTGACTTTGGAAACTAAATTCTAATTCGATAAGAAAACTACTTAAAGCTGGACTTCAAAGATTGATAAGGAGAAATAATCTACCATATCTGCAGAGTGAAGACTTCCACAGTAGAATAGGATTGGAATTCTTCTAGGGTTTCAATTGTATATATAAATTCCTTAACTTGTACTCAGTTCGGGACATCCTGATATTAACACGCAACACATAATTCAGAGTTTTCTCCACATCATGCTAGCTTAGTTCTTTTATTCAGTTTGAAGGGGACGTTGATCCTTAGTAGCAGTTCACGGTTAAATATACATTACTTATTACTTCTTATATGAAATTCATTCTTGATAATCTGTTTTAATTGCTTGAATATTATCTGGTTTACTAATTTGATTTCTGCAGGATTGAATTAGTTAACTATTAATATCTGCTAGATTAAAGAAGAGTGTTACGTACTTGATATTGTTCCTAATCACAAGTAGCAGTTAGTGATACATGATTGTGGACAAATTTTTTAGTATTGCTATGGTTATCAAAAGAATCCGAGCTTATGTGTTTGTTACTTGGAATAGTCTAATTCCTTAGTTCTTAATGTTGTTGCTATATTAAATCTAAATAGCTTATTCTTATATAATTGTTAGAATATTATGAAGAGCTTGTTTCATCGAAGAGGAATTTCGAGTAACAGAGTTTGTTGTTATCTAGGGCTATTAGTTTCATTTAAGGATAAATATTGTTATGTTTAATTAATCTAGTGACTGTGAACAGGAGATACTGAACTGGAAAAATGAAATTGTTATTTATTGGTTAATCTAATCACTTTGATTCTTGTTCTGTTAATTTAGTCGATTGATTTCAAAGCCCCCCTAACTTTTACTTTCTTAGTTAGAAATAGGACTGAGCAAAAAAAAGATAAAATCGAATAACCGAACCGATTTTTTTAACCAAATTTTTTCGGTTATTCGATTAGTTTTTGAAATTCGGTTATATCCGATTTAATATTAGGTTTTCGGGTTCGGGTTTGGTTTTTAAATTTTTGTTATTCATTTAACCGAATAACCGAATTAAAAAAATTAACCCTTAAAATTAAAACAGCCAAACAGTAATCACTCGGATCTCACTCTCTCATCTTAGATCTCTCATCTCAGATCTCTCACTCTCCTCTCTCAAATCTCTCTGCCTCCACTCCTCCGGTAAGATATTATTATGGTACATCTTCATTGATTCATCTTATTCACTTATTCTCCTGGGTCTATTTCTTTTTGCTTGGAATAAACCATTCATTCTCCTAATTCTATTTCTCTTGCTAATCGATTAGGTCACTGATTCTCTTGGGTCTATTTCTCTTGCTTGGAATATACGGCCGAGTTCGATTCCGATGATCAAATTCCTGGGTCTATTTCTTCTTGGTTCTTACTGTTTCCTCATGGTGTTAATTGGGTTTTGACTTGCTACTTTTGTTTAGGTTTTTGATTACCTTAGTTTTTCCTTCTCTCTGGTTTAGTAACATAACTATATATACTCTAGCTCTCCATCAATGACACTTGTTGAAACTTCTTGGTTTGTTATGAAGCATCGTCTAGTCTAATTTAAGAACTAGTAATTTTTTGTTTTTAGTTATAGCAGTAGAGAAATGAAATAATTATATAGATTAATCAATTTGTAATTTTTTTGGATTGCATAAACTATTCATTTCTGTGTTTATATAGACAATGCTAAAGTTTCTTCTTCTTTTTTTTAAAAAAATAAAAAAAAAAATTCTTCCCATCTTTGTGCTCTTCCCACATAATTTCGGTTATTAACCGAATAACAAATTCAGTTATTCGGTTATCTTATAACTTCGGTTTGTTGTTCGGATACTTGAAAAGGAGAATTTTGTTTTTCGATTATCAGCGACTAGCTTATTCGGTTCAGTTATAACCGAATGCTCAACTAGTTAAAAACATTAGTATAAATTTGAATAACATTGTTCTCTGTGGGATCAACCCTTACTTCTGCTATACTGTGCTTAGTTCTAAGTTCGTAGAGTTAAGTAAGGTTTTTATTTTTTGGAGTGTAAACGACAACTGCCACTAGCCTTGTCTATACTATGAACTAATAATTCAAGAAATTTGCCACTTACGCGTTTACATTGAAAGATAAAGGCTAACAATTATCAATTTTTGTATGAAAACTAGAAACTAACATAATTTTATGTTTTCATGCTTACACTCGTGTTCACTTATATCTTGAGACCAGACCAAACTGGTGAACAGCTACAACTGCCAACCAGTCCAGTTTCAGGCATACACTACCTAGATTTTTTAATCATGGCCTATTACCCTTGATTTATAGATCAAAATCTCTGGTGCCTTTAGCAGCCTTTAAAACTAGAGCTCAATTCTAGCTATAAATCATTTATTCCAGAACCAATTTAACACCTTCAGCCCTTCCTCAAGATGGTCTCATTTACTACAGTAGTTTAGCTTTACCAGAAAATTCATCTAGTATCTCACGGGAAAAAAAATTCATGTTATCTAAATCCTAATCTAGCTAAAAATAGTAACAGTACCAAACAATGGGTATAACAATGCTGAAGAACCGTCACCTTTAACTTTTAAAATTGATGAAGTTTCAGATCTATCAAATGGCTTTACTTATTGAATCTATACCAACTGCTACATAGCATTATTGACCAAGTTCAAAATTATCATTATGAACCATTTAATTACTTAATTCTTGTTTTGGCAATAGTAGATTTCCAGAGCAAGCACTCAACAGGGGCGAACGTTGGAGGGTGTGGGGTCAATTGAAATATACCATAAAATTTAGAAAAAATTTAAGTATAATAAACTTTAAAAAAAAATTAATATATGTGGTCAAATTGAATTTTTTTTAACTTTCTCAATTCCATATTACTTTGATGTATGCATCTTCCTCTAATATTTTTAAAATAAATAATAATATAATTTTTATTATTTTTATAACATAAGAAATTTAAATATTTATTAACAAATTTGTTATTAGAAAAGCTTATTAGGGGTAAATAAGAGGTGTGCAAATTATCTAAAAAAATTGGCTGTCCCCGGATACACGCCAAATTATTTATAGCACCACAAAATTTTGATCCCACTAATAAAAATCCTGACTGCCACTAAATAAATACAGTATTTATTCAATTAATAAACTAATGTCATTTCAAATGCAATAAATAAAAAACGACAATGTTCTAAACATTGAGCTAACTGTTTCTGAGTTTTGAACAGAAAAGAAAAGAATAGAAAACTTAAATTAGAACAAAAAAGAAAAGAATAGAAAACTTAATGTTTTCATTTGTGTTGTTTCTAAGTTTTTAATGGATAAGAATACAAAATTTAAAATTGAGGACATAAATTGTAATTTAAAATTTATTATATTAAAAGTTGAGGATAATATGGGAATTATAAAAATATTACTTATCCTAATTTGTTTTCTGTCCAAATCATGCCAATTTTGGACGAAAAACTTTGGCAGGAAAAGTGGCCAACTTTTCTATCCATTTCTTTTCTTTTCCGTTTATTAAAAAAGTCAGAAACATAAGAATTGAAAAGAAAACTTAAATTTTTCGTCCATTTCTTTTCTTTTCTGTCCATTTTAAAACTCAGAAACAGAGCAAAGTGCCAAGTGAAATGCACAAGTGCTGTCATTGCAGCCATATATATATATATATATATATATATATATATATATATATTCATCTACAGGAAAAAGTTCACTACAAAAGTGAATGTTAGTGCGTATTAATGATTTCGTTCCATAATGACAATGGATAAAGAGAAACGAAGGTAGAAACAATACTTACTTGAGCCGATTTAATGGCCAGATCAGAACCAGAAATCCTCTTGAAATGCTCCTTCAACAACCTCTTTGAGTCGTACTCTCTGATCTTCTTGCGCGCCATTTCTTTTCTTTTCTTTTCTATCTGTTTCGGAATCAAACGATCTCATTTAGATCTGTAGTACTTGAAACATCCAATGAATCACACTAATTCAGATCAGATCAGATCAAAGATATGGACGATGGAAAAGTTTAAGAATTAGTAAATAGATAGATGAAAATTACCGATTGCGAAACTGAAAAATGTTTGTAATGGAGAGATGCAATGCGATCTCTCTCAGTTATATAGGAGTACTTTAGTATTTCAAGGAATTCATGTGCAAACGGATAAATGAGACACTACTACCTAACAACAGGCGAGTAAAACGTGTGACTATAAATTGGAGTACTACATATTATAATTGAAATTTACATCTGATGACATTTAAAACATGTTATATTTAAATTGAGTTGCATCAGTGCATTAAATTGAGAGTAATCTCACATTTAAAACATGTTATATTTTCAGGCATATTAACAAGATAAATAAAATGACAAAATTGTTTATAATAATATTTTATTAATTATTTTTAATGTAGGTGAGAGAGTGATTTATTATACTTATTAAATATGGAGAGATAATTAGAATAAAGAAAGTACTCCCTATGTTCCTAAAATATTATCGTTTTAGGAGAAAAAATTTATCGTTTACAACTTTCAATCAAAAAAATCTATAAATTCATAATAAAATTGATATTTTTACATAAAAATTATCATGATATCTATAACAACGCTTTTCATATAAAAATATCAAAAAATGTTGTAGAAATATAATTAGAAATACAAGTCTCACGTAAAAAATAATTTAAAATAAAAAAGTTCACACTTTTGTTCATCAATTTTGGAATTTTAATATTTTGAAATATAATATTTTTTCCAGTAAATTTAAGATTTTGATATTCAATACTTTGTTGTTTGAACTGTTTTAATTTTAGCCTCTCATTTATTAAGCCCATATTAATCCGCCCTGGTTGAATTCAGACCCAACTTTTTCCCCACAAAACAAAATGTCGGAGTTGGCCCAAATATTGGCTGGTTAAGAGCCATCGTCGTGGGAAGTTGATAATTTGTTGTGTTCGTTTCAGAAGCCGTTCTTGGACTCCATTATTAATTATTATGCCTCCCCGGAATAGAGATGAACCGCCCGCAGTTCGCGTATATACAGTTTGCGACGAATCCAAGTTTGTTTCTCTCTATTTCTCCCCATGTATATATATGTACATGATTTGCGCGATTGAATCGGAAGATGCCCAATTCATTTATACTTGTGTTATTGATAGGTCAGTTTATTAATAGGCCGAGTGTTTGAATTTATTGTGGACAGATATTTGATCGTGAGGAATGTTCCAGCTTTGGGTTGTGGGGATGAGTTGTTCAAATTGTTTGGGTCCTATGGAGAGGTTGAAGAGTATGTCACTCTATCAATTTCTCTCTCTATATATCTGTATACATACACACCCATGTAGATATATATTTCTTCTTCCGTCCAAAAATGGGAGTCCCGTTTGGTTTTTTGTTAACCAGGTTATGTTCTGTATATGTCCTAGACATTGTATTTTTGATGATATTTTTCTATAGTTCGATTTTTAGACTAAAAATTGTGATATAGATTTTTATTTTTTTCAAGTGTGTTCTGTTAGTAGGGGGACTCCCACTTTGGGATAGAGGGAGCGGTATATACTATATGTTTTTTAGATTTGTTAGCAAATCAGATCATGCTGTTTAGCAAAGTGGATTAATATGAAATGACTGTTTACTTGCGTGGTTGTCAGTTGTCTACTGAATCTAGTTGCAATATCTTAACGAGGAAGAGTAAAAAAAATGTCACTAGTTACCATCTGAATTTTTCAAATGTGTCTTGCCTATAAAATTGTTTGTTGGAAAGTATCATTTACATATTCTTTTAGTCCTTTTTATTTTGATGGGTTGCATTGGTTGTTTGTTTGTGTGTAGATGTAAACCAATGGATGCTGAAGACTGTGAGCAATTTACTGACATTTACTGGATTAAATTTTGCCATGTCAACAATGCTAGGTAATATGATGTCTCCCAATAATGTTTCAATCTTTGATACTCTGCCGTAGAGTTTATTTGTTATGCACTTTTGCTTGGTGACTTTAAATTCTGTTAGTATGTATCCACTTATGGTAGATTATTGCTGATTGGGCTTGTCGATAGTCATGTTAAGCACAGATATTGCAACAAGTTTTGAGCTTTTATCTCCATTCATACAGGTTTGCAAAGAAGAAACTAGATGAACATGTTTTTTTTGGGAACCGGCTTCAAGTGTCTTATGCATCTCAATTTGAGAGCCTCTCTGACACCAAAGATAAGTTAGAAGGTAGAAGAAGGGAAGTTATTACTCGATTGAACCGTAAGTTGCATCATGTCATGATGTGAATTAACAATCTTTCCAAGCTAAATAAATGGAAACTTGATTTGTTTTTTGCAATATTATGGTGCCTGTGATTTCAGCTGGAAGATTCAAAGGATCAACAACACATAACCCTAGTTTTTCCAGTGAGCCTTTATTGTCTGGGACTCCATCAAAGACCAACTACATATCTCCTACGACAAATTATAATCAAGGGCAGCAAACCTTTTAAAGTTCCTCGCTCAAATAGAGCTTCTGTACACTCTTTCATATAATCTAATACTTAATTGTTTTCAATTGTTCTAGGGACCCTAAAGCATTGCAGCATAATTCTTACAGTCAAGATTCTTCTTCTAATGTGTTAGTTACTTCTAACAAGGTGTTTACTTTTTCACAAGTTTTTTTTTTCTTTAGCAATATCCATTTACTTCTACGTAAACAAAAAATATTTAGTTTCAATTGCATGTGAAAGGAATGCTTCCATTCCATAAATACATATCATCTTTGGGATCACTCGGTGAGCTTTGATACATTAGCTCAACGAGACAGAGTGATAGCCTAGCAACTCCCTGAGTTCCTATTTAGTTAACTAACATGATTTCATGTGAAAATTTTCACTCTAATACCAATCCTTTGATATCTTACTAATCCCTAAAGATTCGAGTTAGATATTAGCAGAATTTGTATTTCTCCTTTAAATGATTGCGACAGTCTGGCAGAAAACTGAAGTAGCCTGTTTTTGCAGCATAACCTTTAATCTTAGGTTAGGTCACTTGGATGGTCAGTAATTATGTACATCACATTTTTTGTTGTTTTTTCTTGCTTTGTGACAGAACTTAGACTAATGGTTTTCGGGTAGAGAAATAAGCAACAATTCCATATTATTGCTGAGATGACAAATTAAGTGATGATCTTCACTCGTAAGCTGTAGAATTGCTTAGTATACACTTTATCTTAGGAATTGAATGTTTTTCTCCTATTGCATGCACTCTCAGGCTTATTTTCCATTACAATCAATGAATCAGACAGTTCAGTTGGTGAGGGAGAAGCTTAATAAGGTAAAGAACCATACTTGAATACTTGCATGATTTTTCTTGTGATGTTAATAAGTTTATGATCCAAAGTAGTTCACTTCTGCTTTAGATACAATCAAGTGCTGAGCATTTGGAAGCTGGACTCTCCAAGAAACCACGAGTAGACAATAGAAGAAGAATCTAATGAATTCTTCAGAATTGGTGATTTATTCAGAAGTTCGGCCATCATCCTATTGATTATCTGCTGAATTGTCATTGATGCGACTTGCATAACACCAGATGTCCGATAAATTGAACCCTCCTAAATATGATGATGTAAAGGTTTTTACCAAATTTTTTTTATGGATGGAACAGTTTTCAACATTTTATTTTTATGTGCATATTCAATAGATATGTATATTTATTCCGCCATTTAATTGTAGTGTACTACTACTACAAAAGAAAGGGTGAATGAAAATACTAAGTTGCAACTATATTTAAGGGAGAAACAGATTATACATATAAACTTCAACGAGTTATCCAAGCAGTCCTTGTATAAGTATTAGTCAGAATTATATAGGGACCACCACCAATCCAACTAAAGTTATTTTTCTTATAAGTAGAAGGAAGGAACTTGAGGGAAAAAAGAAAAGGTATCAAGAAGAAAATAACTGGCACTCCAATTTAAAATTTAACATGTCATCCACATACGTTGCATGATTATAAGAAAAAACATGCTAACTTAAATTAGAATAATTTCCTTTTTTAGATTTTTGAATGATATCTAAGACGAATATACCTGGACACTAGTAGTTTTCATTGACTGGCATACTGGACAAACTCCGACCAATCCTTCACAATCTTTACATAAGCACAAGTGTCTACAAGGAATCAATAAGATAGAAACCTCCTTTGCCTTGCACACTCTACAAATCATACTACAGTCCTTTATTGAAGTGGACTTCAAGGGGACGCTTGGAATGCTAAGGAAGTTGGTTGGGTCAATGCATGAGGCGGTGTCATCAATTTCACTGTCTCCAAATCCTTCCTTCATTTGTTCAGTGCCATGTGACAGCGCCTGCTGGAGGTTGGTTTTCAATACATTAACAACTGACTCGTTGTACTTAGCCCTGTAGTGCCAATTTTGGGCTTCCGTTGCCACCTGCTTTATTCTCTCGACCATTTCCCTGTTCTTGCGATTTATGTTCTCCATCTCATGCAACTATTTACCCATACTTTGCTCAATAGCTGTCAACAAAGAAGCCATGTGCCTCTGCTTTATGTCATTCACACCTTTCACAATATTGTCCTCCTGTTTAAATAGCATTCAGGTTAACTTAATTCACATATAATACCACATAAAAGCATCTCAAAAACTGTTTATTAGAATGTTTTTTTAATGGGCCGCCTTAGAATATGTTTTAAAGAACAGAAATTACTGGCTTAAAGCAATTAATTGAAAAATGGCCTACAGAATGCAGGTGTACCTAATCTTATACAAATGAAGTAATTAATATAAGCAAGGGGAACATAACCATGCACAAATTAATCAAGTATGATTAGAATGAACACTGAAAGATATCAAACATAACTAATATTTTAAATCATAAATCCAACAATCATTTATAACAAATATCATATGTCGGCAGTTCACAGATAACAAGTTAAATTATAGAGAAGTAACCCATAAATACCTGAAATTTAATCCAACAATCATTTATAACAAATATCATATGTCGGCAGTTCACAGATAACAAAAGTTAAATTATAGAGAAGTAACCCATAAATACCTGAAATTTAATATACTGATCAAGTTCTTCTTTCTGTCGATCAAGTTCAGCGGCAAGGTTGCCACCAAGAGACAACAACATTGGTGGTACAGCTGTCATACTTCCACTTGCAGAAGTAATAGAGGAGTTGCGCTCATCATCATCATTCGACAGTCTTAAACCAGTTGATACGGGATTCTGAATTGGGATATTTGCTGCTTCACCTTCATTAAGACAGATGTTATGATTCAAGGAAATGTGAAGCTTTTGCTTCCTTTAAATAGCTTCTGCTTCCCTCCTTGCAAATTAGGAAGAAACATAGTATTATTATGCTCCCTCGCAAAATAATTTACGGGATCAGCAGCACATCCAACAGGTACTGTCGCACAATTGCAAATATCAAATATCAATCAAAGAACTAAAACGCAAACAAATAATGAGCAAAGGAGACTGATAATATCGTTTTTGTTATATATAATAATCAATATTTTGGATAAAATTGAAGAGCAGGTTCAGAGTGCTAACAGTACTGAAGTAATCTACTCACTAATCATTTATTATTTTGCAAAAACCTCAAAGAAATGTCAAAAACAAAAAAAAAGCAACCAGTTCAAACTGCTTGTGATGAAAATAAAAGACAAACTGATATGCAACCTTCTGCCTGATAAGACTTTTTACACTTTGTTTTCTCAACTGAGCATAAGCATTTGATATGGATAATTTCAAAGATTAATATATACGGACGTCAAAGAAACAAACAAATTTACACACTGCAAACACTGTAAACCAAGATGCCGAACCCAATTTTTTGGATACAAGGAACCCACATGCACATTGCAGTGCTATGGAGGAAATTCTCACCAGAGTCATGCTTGTTGAATATAACACCACACGGGCCTACCTATAGGAGGGTAAGGGCCTTGTGTGTGTGTGTGTGTGTGGGGGGGATGAGAGGGGGAACAATTATAACATGGTTATTGAGTAAATAAATTCATTATCTAGAACTTTACTCCACTTGTTTCCTCCAGTGGAAGTTTGAAGGAAAGGAGAAATATTTATTTATATCCACTAGTAATTAATATTCAATCCTGAAATAGTCTAAGAAAGGCAAGTATAAATCTAAAACTACCTACAGATATGCAGATATTACCATGTTTAGAAGCAAAATATCTGGCATAAAGATCAGACAAGAAGGTGGCATGCCAGTTAGAAACATGCATTTCCGAGACAATACAACTATACAAGGGCAATAAGTAAACCAGTCCATAAATTAAGAAATGAAATACTCACCATTTTCAAATAGCTGCAATTGATTAGATGCATTAGGTGGATACTGTAAGCGATTTTCATCTAGAAAAACAGGAACCGGCGTATTACTGCTATTCTCCCCTAACATTTTACAAGGAAGATAACCTTGTTTACCAACACTGTCTCTTTTACGAAATGGAAAACAACAAAACACCAAGATATATTCACCTACAAAAAAAGAGGCAAGAATTGGACCTAAATTCCAGAAACCGGGAATGAAGATATCACTCGGTTAAAAAATGAAATCCTATAAGCTATAAAGAGAAAGCACTCAAAGAAAAGCATACAAGGACAACCATGACACTGCTTTAGTTGCTACATCCTTTGAACTTAAGAATTAACCTCTTTAAGGGCTACTGTATCAAAAGTCTCATTTTTGGCCTACTAGGCATATGGGAACTGAGAAGCATATTCAGATTCCACTGGATTACCTCTAATGTATAGTAATTAACCCTTGGTGCCACGTGCAAAAAAGATTACTGCAAACTCATTACTGAAGACGGACCCCCCTCTCATTACCTTATTTGGATCCATCGACAACACTCTTGGGCACCTAGCTGTGTATCGTGCGGCGGCTGAAGAGTAGACCTTAACATGAAGCACAACTCATTCATACTTGGGTGGATTCAGCTCACATCAGAAATTCCCAAATACAGCTGCTGCTAGCATAAGTCAAGTTGTGCTGTGGTCCACCTATAGCAACCAAGAGGGCAATTGGCTTGGTGGCTAAAAGCCTAAAACTAAGTGCTTCTCCAAGGTACACTCCCTGATCAGGGATCACCATAACCTTTGATGAGAGACTAAATCACTTGTCAACAGCTCTAATACTAACAATGTCCTATCACTGATTAAATTGAGAGAAGGTTAATTTCCCCCACCCCCCGTATGACCGTATGTAAGTAATGACCCACATCTCAGAAAACGTCCGGATTCAATGGGCCCCACATCTCAGAAGATACACGCACCAAATTTATATTATATATACTGTACGTTTAATTATGTATGTAAATATGTAATCATGCTTGTCATTTTATCATTACTAGCATAACTTCGCTTGTGATTTTATATTGAGTAAAAATACACTGTAAATAATTATAATATTATTTATTATCTTTCTAATTTTTAAGTAATAGTAGTCAATATCCCTCTAGTTTATAATATGTACTAATAACATTCATTATCCCTAATATGGTTGACCAACTAATATTCAAAAATATTTTTAATATAATATCTAATACACCTTCAAGTTATAATGTTTAATTTATCCACTAAATATAAATTTGTAAATTATAATTTTACTTAACTTGATCTAATTAATTAAATTATGAACTTGTGCAACAAATAACATAAATGTCAAAAATAATAAATATTCATTTTATTATAAAAATAAAATCATTGCTAATTAAATTTGTCAAAGATTAAAATTTACGTGATATATATTCAAATATCTTTTATTTGTAATTAAAAAGTAAAATTTTAATACCCATAAAAAGTATAAATTAACGCAATAAAATTATAATTATTTTTTCAAATATTAAAATTTGTGTAAAACAAACTTATTATTACATAACAAATCTTATTATTTATATAAAAAGTATTAAAATTATATTAATTATTCAATATTGCACAAAAGCAACGCCAACTTTATACTAAAAAATAAAAAACCAGTATTTGTATATATCTATTTAATCATTCAAAATATATATATATATATATATATATATATATATAGTGTTATATGTATATACAGTGCATGCATACATGCCTTATATGTACTGTAATATCTACATATAGCGGTAGAGAATCCGGACAGATGTGTATATACATTTTTATATATATATATAGAAAATGATTTGCAAATAATTGTTATGGACTAAAATTAGGATACACCATTATTACCATACAAAATAGAATCCAACGGATGAGATTAAAGTTAGAAAAACAATGTCCGCTATTAATAATGATGGACGGATCAACGGTTAGGGATTAATGCAATTATGACCTATTTATCCCTTAATTCAACTTTAAGCAAAACAAAAAGACAAAAAGGGTAAAATACATTAACAACCATGTAAGCTGTAAATAACTATAATAACACTCACCACCCTTCTAGTTTATAATATTTAACATTCACTACCTCTAATGTGATTGATCAACTAATATTTAAAAATAATTTTAATATCATATCTAATATACCCTTCAAATTATAATATTTAATATATACACTAGATATAAATTTGTATGTTATAATTTTTACTTAACTTGATCTAATTAATTAAATTATAAATTTGTGCATTAACAAATAACATATTTCTCAAAAAAATAATAAATATTTATTTTATCAAGAAAATAAAATCACACACTTTTTGCTAATTAAATTTCTTATAGATAGATTAAAATTTACGTAATATACATTCAAATATATTTTTTGTAATTAAAAAAGTAAGATTTTAATAAGTATAAAAGTACAAATTAATACAAATATAATTATTATTTTTAAATATTAAAATTTAAGTAAAATAAACTTATTATTACATAACGAATCTTATTATTCATATAAAAAATCACGTATGCAACATTAATGTAAAGTTTGAATGTTTTCTCATCATAGGTAAACAGTAGATAGAGGCAGTTGAAGTGAAATGAGAAATGAATTAAAACCATAATTAGTTCATTGGAAAGATTTTTCCAATACACTAGCATGATTTGTAGACACTATCCATGTTTAAGTCGTGCAAAATATAGCAAATTAAAATATATATAGTTGGAGCTCCTCTTTACCTGATGAGACTCACTCTCCCAATTCTTTCAATCCAACACCCATGAAAAATTAGATTGTTCCAAAATAAGGATCCACTTGGTCATCCAAACCGATCAGTATATCCAAATAAGATATTTAAGAAAGGAATGCAGGAAAACCTCAACACTACCTTGCAAGCCTTAAAGGCAAGAACTGAGCTCCTTTTACAGTCTTCAATGGAACAGATAGCAGAATTAGATAACCAAACTTAAGCTGGAGGTTGAAGTAACCACAGAATTTGAAACTCAATGGCATTCCAGTGAGTGTACTTTATTAGTTGAAGACTTGAAGTTATTAAGAAGCAATATTGCGCTAGTGATATAATGTGAGATACCATGGTATGCCTTGCATAAAAAGTAGCACCAAGGCAGTCTAAAGTAAAATGACTGCACAGCACAAGTGCAAACAAATTTCAGTAAAAGGCAGCTATCCAAGAAACCTCTCAACTGCTTTACAAGTTCATATTTATACATCAGTACTACTAGTACATTTTAATTCTAAATATTATAGGACAGGCCTCACAATCTAAGCCAATTACCCCTTTCCATGACAAATCTGACCACTAGAAAACACATTTCCCTAAAAAATTAAACAAAATCAATAGGGAATCCAACTATTATTATTATACACTCAATGTAACAATGTCCACCTATCTAAAGGAAAGTCACATATATGGATTTCATCAAGTACAAACTGGGACATGTTTCAGATTTCTTTAGTAGTAAATTAAAGACTAAAATTTGCAACAGGGAAAAAATATGTGTAATTGTGTCCTAAAAGCAACACAATTCTCCCAGATAACTGATAATAAGAGTCTATGCAGTTACGAGTAAAGACTCTGGGCAGATGGCTTCTATCACAGGAGGCTATACAATTACACGAATAAGAGACAAGGTACCACCAATATTCAATAAATATATTCCAATTGCATCTAACATAAGTTTGATACCAAACAAAAAACCAAAATAAACGAGAAAATCAAATATAAATATTGTATGCAGAAACAGTAATTTCGTTCAAGCAACTAAATCATTCAAATTCATCATTTAACTTAAAAACACCGACTCTATAATCTTCAGAAACACATTTGATTAGACATTTCAAAAAAGGTATAGAAGCATTAATCACCACCAGCCTTCTGATAAACATAGGTAAGGCCACACTTGCCACAGTAGTGCCGGTCAAAATGATTGGCCATGAAAGTTCCGGCGCCACACTCTGCATTCGGACACTCCTTCCTCAGCCTCTGGACCTTTCCAGAATCATCCACCTTGTAAAACTGCAACACCGCGAGCTTCACCTTCTTCTTCTTGTGCTTTATCTTCTTCGGCTTCGTGTAGGTCTTCTTCTTACGCTTCTTTGCACCACCGCGGAGACGGAGGACCAGGTGGAGGGTGGATTCCTTCTGGATGTTGTAGTCCGCTAGGGTTCTGCCGTCCTCCAGCTGCTTTCCCGCGAAGATGAGGCGCTGCTGGTCCGGAGGAATGCCCTCCTTGTCTTGGATCTTGGCCTTGACATTATCAATAGTGTCTGAGGATTCTACCTCTAGGGTTATGGTCTTACCCGTGAGGGTTTTCACGAAGATCTGCATTTCGGCTGCTGGTAAAGAGGATGAGGAGAGAGAGGAGAGCTTTTATAGTAAGGTGAGAGATCAGGGTTTCGCTGCGAGTCTACGAGGCTTCATGTTGATCTCTGTCGTTGGTTTGGGCTTAAAGATAATTTTGAGACTAACTAGTAAGACCTTTTGGTTTGGGCTACCCGATTCCTAGTATTGTGTCGAATTATAGATTCGACCCAAATTGATTGGGAAGTGGTATCTTAATTACAAAAATGCATTATAAATTTGGCAAATATCGTATCATATCAACAATAAAATAAACACAAAATAGTAGTAGTAGGTAAATCATGTGAGTTATATCAAGCTATGATATGTTAATTTCATAAAAAAGAAGTTAAATTTATACTCATTCAGCTTAAAAAGTAAGTATATTATTTTTGTATTAATATTTAATATTACACACGTTATGTATATAAATTTTGTAAGATAAAATAAAATTTGTGTAAAATTTGAAAGAAGATAAAAAAATATAAAATAGAAATTATATTAAAATTTGAAAGGCATTTTAGAAAAACTAAAAAAAATTAAAACCCTTTACTTACTACACCAGAATCAATTTTATATATAAAAAGAGAGTTTAAATTTTACTTATTCAACATAAATAACAAGTATATTGTTTTTGTATATCAAAGTTTGTCGATCAAACTTAAACTTAGTATTTAAAATTATTATTTTTATTTTGTAATAATAAGTAATAAATTTAAAACTAAAACTTATACTTACTATCAGAGAAGCAAAAACATGGTGAAATTTAACTTTAACAAAGGTTAAATAATAAATATGAAATATTTTTTTGCAACCCTCCTTCCAAATTTGTAAGTAATGCACTATTGTTATTATATCTTTATCTTGAAACTCAAGTAGTTCGAAATAATATAATACTCTCTTATCTTTAAAGGCTATTTTATATTTTCAAAAAAAATTCCTGGAATTAAAAAAATTTAGTCTTTAATTCAATATTGAAAATATTTTAGTCTTTAAATTAAATACTGGAAATAATTATTGAATAAACTAAGCAACACAAATTATAATCCCGAAAAAATCTTTCTATCTCTTCCCTGGTCCTGGTCCTGGTCCTGGTCCTGGTCGCAACCAAAAAATATGGTACAGGTGTCTTTCTCCTCAGAGCATCATCTCCAGCAGTGTCGGAATCACAAATTCTAGATTATATTTAGTTTAAGAACACATATCTTATTCCAGCAGATAAACTAAATATAGTCCATTCAATTTTCCGGCAAGGCAAAAAGACTATATCAAGGAATCAAAACTGGTGGACTATAATTTTTAATATATTTAAATAGGAAAGATGTTGATGAGTAAGAAGGAGAAGGGAGATGGTAAAAAAGAAAAATGGGGATTATGGAGAAGGAGAAGGAGAAGGAGAAGGAGAAGGAGAAGAAGAAGAAGAAGGAGAAATGGCTAAAGAAGAAGATGAGAATGTCTAATAAAAAAAATAACGAATAGAAATTAATTTATTTTATATAAATATGCATAATAGTTTAATATATTTTATCTATCTCTCAATCAACTACTTCAATCTTTAACAATTATAAGTATTTTGTTAATAATAATTTATATTTTTATTATATTTGGTTTTTATTTTTTTATTGCTAATATTTCTTTAATTTATATTTTAGATGGAAAATTATGGTTCTCCTATGTATTATATTATTTTTTATTATATTTGAGTTTTTTTTGAATTTATTGATTATTTTAATCTTTTTATATTATAATTTATGGGATAGTCTACATGATAGTCCATCTGCTAAAAAAATCAAAGATTAACTGTTGATGTCATATAGACTAAATATAGTCCAACAGATGGTCCATCTCCCGGAGATGCTATGCTCCGTCATCCCTTGAATACTAGCCAGTACCTCTCAAGTCTCATCTTTCCCCCTCTCTCTAATATCTATGCAATAATTATCATTATCATACAAATAATAATAATGGCGATTGTAGCAAAGCTGTCAGGTCTAAACCTATTCTCCAACCTCCCTTCAAAGTCACCACCAAATGACCCACTCCACCGCCACTTCCCGCCACCCTCCACAACCTCCCATTCCAATCCCAAAATACCCACCGCCCCTTAAATCCCGAAAAAACCCTTCACCTCCCCCAAAACCCAGTTCCAACCCCGCCTTCAAAACCTTCCACCACCGTTCCAAATACTACAAACCCGTCAAAGAAGGGGTCATCGCCGCCGACGGCGACCGTACCGTTGTCGTCGGTGAGTCCGGGTTATCCTATCAACTTCCCGGAGCTCCGTTCGAGTTCCAATTCAGCTACTCCGAGACTCCCAAAGTGAAGCCTTTGGCTATCCGTGAGCCGGCTTTCTTGCCCTTCGCGCCGCCGACTATGCCCAGGCCGTGGACAGGCAAGGCGCCCATGAAAAAGTCTAAGAAAAATATTCCCCTTTTCGGTTCCTTCAATCCGGAAAGTAATGCTGTGAAGCATTTGGAAATGCCCGCTCCGTATTGGCTGGGTAAGTTTCCGGCTGAGCTGAAGCCGAGGAACGAAGTGCTTGGGAAGCCGTTGACTAAGTCTGAGGCTCGCGAGCTTCTTAAGCCTCACTTGTCTAGCAATCGCCAAGTGAATCTTGGTGAGGTTTTCTTACTTTGAGTTTGAAAATTTAACAATGTTTTTTTTTAACTTATTAGAGATATGATGCATTTGTATGTTCCTGAAAATGCAATTACATATTTAAAGCCAGTCAAATGATTATTGGTTAATCACTATTCATAATAAGTTCAGTTTTTTGAACTCATGTTGTTTACTTAATAGAAAAGCTGAAAAGCTGAAATTATTGCAATTTAAGGGATTATTTAAACACTATATTAAAAAGATTCTTATTTTGAGGGTTTTTTTTGTAGGTAGGGATGGTTTGACACATAATATGTTAGAATTGATACACACACATTGGAGGCGGAATCCTGTTTGTAAAGTCCGTTGCCTTGGTGTTCCAACTGTTGATATGAGCAATGTTTGCCGGTGTCTTGAGGTTCTCACTTTTTGTAGTACATCATGTTCTTTTCACTTTTCATCAGTTACTGATGGTGTAACACACTAACTATACGAGAATGATTTTTCCCATGTTCCTTGTATTAAATTATACTGATTATCTCCTTTTCTAGAACAATGAGCTCCACTTTTTGACATTGAGGATTAGTTGGGCTCACATAATGCAAGACTTAAACTACTAAGGAAATGCTTATTAGCTATGTACTCAAGTGTTACTTGAATATTTTAGGAAAAGACTGGCGGAAAAATCATTTTTCGAGTTGGTGGTCTAGCATATATTTTTCGTGGAAGAAACTACAATCCTCGTACCCGTCCACAGTACCCAGTGATGCTTTGGAAACCAGCTACTCCGGTTTACCCAAAGCTCATACAAGAAGCTCCAGAAGGGTTGACGAAAGCTGAAGCTGATGAGTTCCGGATAAAAGGGAAAAATCTTCCCCCAATTTGTAAATTAGGTAAACCATCTGGACCTCATCCACATCGTTGATTTACTTTTTTTGAAGGTTATTTTCTAATTGATTACTATCTTCTTTTTTTATTGTTTCTTTTCATTAATGAAACTAAAGAAATGTAATTTGAAGCTAATTATTAGATTATGGGATTTTATATGGTAAGTAGAGCTGGCATCTTAATGCATTTCAGAATTATGTTTTTTGAAATCGGAATTAACTCTCCTTTTCCCTGTTAAGTAATAGCATGGTTGACTCCCTGGGCAGAAACTGTTACTATAAAGACATTGTGGGTATCCATCGATCCTTCCTCCTCTCCTGGCATATGGTACACATTGGCACTGCAAATTTTGTGTAAAATTTAAACAGACCTTCTAAATCTCATCATACTCCTTTGGCAACTTAATGTTATATATAAATATTATCAAAAAATAATTTCTGAGTGTGTATTTGTGCCTCCAGGCACTTTCTTTTTCTTCAAATGAAGAATGCTTTGGTCATTTCAGCCAGTAAATTTGACTTTGGTTCGGCAGATAAGAAAGGATACATCAATGATGGAACCCAATTTGCTCTTCACTTTTTCACGTGGAAATATGGATTATTTATTTCGTTCTTTAAGGTTTAACTTGGGAAATATATAGCTTTTGGCTGGACACGGATGTACTCCTAATAGCTTGTGACTGTTCCAACGTACAATTTTTGAACCCCAACTACTTCCTTCAGTTGATTCTCACCTAAATTGGTTACCATTTTAATTATGAGAAGTGAGTGGTTTTACTTTTAATGGGGCTTGGAGCCATAATTTTTTGTTATTTCTTTACTTACTCTCTTTTACTGGTCAGTATTATATCATAGACAGCACACTGTCTCATGTTTCTTGATTTGCATGCTTTTGCCAGTGCCTGCTGCAGATGCTTTTTATTGGATATTATTTGATAATCTTTCCTTGAAATATATGCATGCATCAGATGCGTCCTGTTTGTTACTTCTTTCTATGAGTTTTTAGTTTATTCATGCCAGTAATTTTCATTCTTCCCACCGCAGCTAAAAATGGAGTTTACACTACCCTGAAAGATGTGAGGAATGCTTTTGAAGAATGTCCAATAGTGAAGGTCGACTGCAGGGGAATGCATGCAAGTGATTACAAAAAGATAGGTGCTAAACTAAAGGTCTGTGTGAGTTTTCGATCCTTCTAACCGATCAGGGTATTATTTATATAAGGTAGCTCAATTGGACATGATCATGCATGTACTGATAGCTGAAGGTAGAATATGTAATGAATTGAATATACAACTGTGGACAAGACTGGATTTTTTTCAAATCACATAGGTTCAGAAGGTCAAACACGTACACATCAGAAACAAATTTCATTTTAGAAGTGCTAATCCAGTAGCTGGGTGTGGATTTCTTAAGTCAAATATGCTCTTCATAGTCCTAGGCTGGCTAGATAATATGCTTTGGTCACCTGTCTAAGAGCATGTTTGAATTTGAGAGAACTCTATCAAGTTTCATGCTTCATGTGTCTTGCAACATCTGAGGGGGACTGGATCCTCACCAGTCCAAAATGAATGGCTCAGATTGTGCCATGTGATATGCACCATTATTTTAAAAAAATAAAATGTTACAAATAAATTATCCCCACCATTGATCTGAACCATTAATTTTTTTGTGATGCTGAGGTGTCAAGCCCTCCTTCATTGGACTGGAGATCCTCCAGTCTGTGTTGGACTGGAATGGATCCAATCCCCATCTGAGGACATTATACACATCTCAAAATTCCATTATTATGTCTTTTCATAGCTTGCATCGTCTCAGAGATCTTGAAGTTTGATTTTATACTCCTCTTAGGTAGTCAATAGAAGATCTTTCGGTTTGCAATCCTTGTGTGAGGAGTCGATCTCCATTTTTTTACCTGACAAGATTATATCTTTAAGACTGATCAGGATTGTTACAATGTCCCAACTCCCAACATTTCTTGACTCACTTTGTGACGCCCCCAAAATTAGGTATACATCACCCATCTTGGGTAGTCAGATACATGGTACAGAATTTAAATACAACTTACTAATATAACTGTCGTGTACAATACGACATAAACTGTGAGTTTGAATACAAATATTATCTACTAGATATTATACAAACTCAAAAGGAGTCCTCATTACAATTATTATCACACTATTTCACGTAATAGTGAGGACTACTAATGCTATCCTCTGGACCATTACTCCGCTCCCCGACTCGTCTCAAATATGTTCTCATTTCAAGAGAATAAAGGAAAGAAAAAGGTGAGCTCAACTAGCCCAAAGAAGAAATATTATGACTAAGATAATGCGTAATAAATTATCATTAGCCTTCAATGATGTTAAACCGATAAAATATAATAAACATCAAGTTTAATCTGCAATGAACAAGCAATCCATTAAAAGAGAGTCAAGTAGAAAATAAAATCTACTATCTTTTATGATTTAAAAGGTTTTTCATCATCATTATATATGTGAGACTCGGCTTTAATAAATAATCCACATCATCGAATCACCCCCTCACTACTACTGCCAAGGATATTCTTTAGTATCACGACCACAATTATTCCCGCACTACGGGCCAAGAATAGTTGTGTATTCATTAATAATCACGTGATCATGCTAACAATCGTCCATCAATGCACTACTACTAATCGAGGACTTTTACCACATCATTTGTAACATTACGGTGCCATGATTACAATCAATAATCCCCAGGTCATAATCATATCAAGTCCATCCATGCTTCTACGTGCCACGATGACTTTAAAAAAATATAAACATGAGGATGATGACAATGATATAAGAATTCAATAAAACAAGTTCAAGAATTAAGTTATTCAGAACTAATAACATCCAAACTGTCAACATGATCTTTGCTTTGTAGAGTAAAATTCAAGAATGATCGGAAGAATATTTTCATGAAAAGATATTTGGATGAAACGCAAATATCAAGGATATTCTACTAATTTCATGGAGTATAGAAGTCAAAGTTTTAACCAACCGGGTATAATAAAGAATGGAATAACAAAAGAAATCACCATGCATGCGATTGCTTGATGATGACGAGTTATTCCAACAGAATAATAATAACGGAACCAGTCGTGAAATTCACACCGGCGTGATGTTCCAACAGAATGATAAAGATGGAACCGGATCCGTTAAAACACATGATAGGATATTCCAATGTAATGATAAAGATTTTAACCAGTCCGTAAAAAACACATGCATGGATGTTCCAATGTAATAATAAAAGAATGGAATAAAAGAAGAAGATCACCAAGTATAGGGGATTCACAGATACAAAGTTATTCCAATGTAATAAATAAGAATGGAATAACAAAAGAAGTTCTCTTCATGAATACAAAGAATAACACCCCTTTACGGTACAACAAATAATATTCCTTACCTTAGAAGAATCTAATATTGGCAAAGTGAAGTAGCAGAATACTTTTCTTCTTTCTCTCTATAGTTTCTCTCTCTAGAGTTTCAGTGAATTCGTAAGAAAATAATGAAGGAATGAGCTTCTATTTATAGGAAAATAGAATGCATAGTAATTAATCCATGAACGGTCCAGATTGATTTACTTTAATCTGACGGTCCATATTTAAAGCAAAATCTTTTAAATAAAATATAATATATTCTATTTATATAAAAACATTTTACTATGCAAACACTATGCAACACTATGCATAATAAAATATAATATATTTTATTTATAGAATAACTTTAATAAAGTATTCTGTTTTATATAAAAAGATGTTTCTGTTTTATTACGTTAATAATACGAATAAAATAAAACGTCATTATTGCTATAATAATTCATATTATTAATCGACAATAATGGAATCAAACTGAGTGACTTCTCACATAAGCATCAATAATCAATACCGTGTGCTACTATGCAACCACACGTATTACTGTACTTTTACTACCGAGTAGTTCAACAGTATCAACGGTAAAACTTCCGCCGTTATTTTAATAAAATATTTTTGTCGTTTTCTCAATCCGACAATAATTCTGTTGTGGGGTCCACCAATGATTGAGCCGTTGTACGAATATTCCCTGCTAAACCAAATATTCCCCGACCAATCGAATAATATAACCACTTGCATACTTTGCAAAATTTATAAATATTACCCACAACTATAACATTATATCAAATTTATTCCATAATATTCAAAAATAATATTTATAGAAAATTCATCTTTATTTATAAAAGCTGGGGTCTTACACACTTCATCTTCCTCAATTGACAGGAATTGGTTCCTTGTGTTCTGTTATCTTTTGACGAGGAACAAATATTGATGTGGAGAGGACAGGGTTGGAAATCCATGTACATACTTGCCCCTTCAGCTTCAAGCCCTGTTCTTGATGAGATGACAATCGGTTTAAATCAGTCAGGTATGCATGAGACTTTTAGTGGTTGATAGGGGAATGGAGCTCCAAGAAAACCACTTTTGAATCACCTTATTCACTTGCTGATCTCTCTCTGCATGAAGAAAGGGGGGAGGGGTGCAAATTATGATATTATTGACTTTAAGCCTAAACCTTGGAAAGAAAGTAATCAGAAATTAAGGATCATACCTGTTATAGTTGCACAACAACAAATGTTTCCTTGATATTTCTACCCAATCGGTAGTTAACCTCTGGACTTCCCCCTTAGCGATGGCGGGGGATACCATGTAAACCAACACTTCTTGTGTCTCAGTATCTGTTATTGTGCTCAGTGAAGGAACATAACATTTTAAGCAATATATTTCAGAAAATAGCAAGGTCGGCTACATGGTGCATTTATTGTAACCAATATTTTATACATGAGCTCCCCCAAAAAAACTGTTTCAACTTTGTGTTTTCTTTTTGATCCAATCCTGAAAACTGTGCATCAACTCTTTGCAAACTATCTATTTTTACCCCTAGATGGACATTGTATATGGAATAATCAACCTTTTATTGCAAAGGAGGAGTTAAACAGACCCAACTTTGGCATATTTTGGATCATGAGGTGATCAATTGCAATGAGTGGCAGAAGACTTGCATCAAAGTGATAAATCCTACTGGCTATTTTTCTTGGACGTTGCTCTTAAATGCACCGGTTGGTGTATTGTAACATAGTTTTTCGTTTACTACTGCTAATATTTACTATTGATGCTACTAGTTACTCACACTCTTTTAAATTTCAAATAATCATCCACGACTGCTTGATAACATTGTAACATTACGTGGCTGATGTAGTACAATTCACCTTAGATTTTCTGATGATTTCTTGCACTATTTTATTCATAATTCAGGAAATATAGGTCTAGCCCACAAATCAGACACTAAAAGAGCGCGGTCAAGTCCTAAGATGATGTCCCTGTGGAATCGTGCAATTGAGTCGAACAAAGCGTTGTTACTGGATGAGCTTGGTCTTGGTCCTGATGCTCTTTTAGAGAAGGTGGAGGAATTTGAGAGCAAGTCACAGGCTACAGTTCACTCTTATCCAGCCTTAATCTTGTTGAATGAAGATGGTCCTGGCAGATCAAGCGTACAAGAGTTTGAAGAAGGTTCACAAGATTATGGTGGAGATGAGAGCTATGGCAGTGAGTATTATGATGAGAATGACATTGGTGACTCGTTTGAAGGGGTGGACTCATCAGTTCCACTGGGGTCATTACCTGTTGATTTGATAGCCAAGCAGCTCAGTGACTCTAACTGAGCTGACAGCTGAGCAACAATTAGAGGATTTATGCTTAGTCTGCTCGTGCCATCATGCATTTGGGCTGATTGATGAGCTTTTTTCTATGTAAATTTATTTGTTATCACTTTTATGCATATACATTGATAAGTTGTCGTGTATGATAGTGCCGTATTACACTGCATCTGGGAGTTTTTAATGAGAAGAAAAGAAAAGAAATTTAGAGAAGAGAAAGTTGGGTAGTTTTTTCTCATCTTGCCTGGGAGTTTATAAAGAGAGAAGAAAGTAAGTTAATATATTTTATTCTCTCTTGTAAAAGTAAAGAAATTTTGTATTTTTACTAATATACCCTTATGTAAATAAAGGATATTATAATAGTTTGAAATTTAAAATTTTACAAATTATCTAGAATCAAAGGCAACTTTGAAACTCTTTTTATGGGACGAGGGAATTTTTGTATTTTCTAAAATAGCAACCTCAGCTTCATAGATCACACAGAAATACAAACTATGTCATATAACTATGGCTGTTAATTGTTCAGTTTTGCTAACAGCCATGTGTTCAATTTAAATAACAATCCTATCCTAATTAATATTACAATAAAAAGTCAGAGTAATGACTTTGCATATCATGGGATGAAGCCCAAATTAGAAGAAGAAGAAGAGCCGCCGGAGAGAGGAAAGGGAGCAGCTGGTGTGAGTTGCAAAGAAAAGGGTATATAATTACATAATATCTACGTTCAGTCTCGGTATTTGAAGGAGTTCCCGAGTGAAATCTGGAATTTCAACTCACTGATGATCATCAGTTCTGTGGAGTATGTGGCATTGTTGAGGTATTTGATTTGATGTTTCACCAGGATTGGATTGGATTTGATGAAATTAGTCTCTTTGCCACCTTGAAAGCATTATCGATATCCAGTTCTGATATATAGCTTAGTTAGCTGCACAATGCTGCATTATCTTGTGGTAAAAAAAATCAGGCTTTGTATCTGCTATATATTCATTAATGATGCATATTCAAGATCCGTCTATTTTGAAAAACTAATTTCAGTAAACGTCCTCATATGTTTGACATCGATCATTAACGCCTATGTCCTGAGCAGAAAGGGAATGCAAGCCCTTGAATTACTTAGAAATGATCCAAAAGGGTCTGGAACCTGATATATTAAGTGACCTTGAGCTAGCCTGAGGATCCTGAAATGTGGTTGCAAGCTTCAAACTTTTTTTTCCTTCTGAAGTTGGAGAATTCAAAACCTCAATGTAAATTAGAGAGAGGTTGCTGTGGCAAGAAAGATGTTAACGGATATGGGTGGTAACAGTTCCACACCAAGCAGATTAGCCACTTTTTGAAAGAAAAAATAAAAATCTAGAATTGAGTGTAAATCTTGTAGTATCAAAGTCTTGTTTTCAGGCACTGAAGAAACAGGATTGTTGTTATTATTGATGACAAACAACAGGTAATTATGTATCTTCATCACTTCATGTCCTGCTTTGTCTCGCCAATAGATTTGACATATTTTATATTTTGGCTTTTCATTTTCTTCATAAGGCAATACGTACCTTACATTATGCATATACTGATGCAATCATATATACTATCATTCAAATCATGTGAGACTGCCCAAAAAAGAAACTTTGAGGGTTGGTTAGTTCTTTGAATAATTTGTTGAGACTAAAAGGTCAAGGATAGAATCCAGGGGAACGCTTTTTTGACTAATGAAATGTTAGTGCTCTGGACCACTAGTTGAAGAGTAAAGCAAAGGCTTTCACCTTCATCTACTTTCAAGCCAAGCTATATATCCCATTAAAACTCTTTAGTTTCTATACTAATCTTTACATATAAATTAATACCCAATGTTTTCTCTTGATTTATGCAAATCAAATTATATTGCACAACTAACAAAACCCATACATTATGGACAAAATAGTTTTAATTGTTTCCTTTTTCTGTCTTCTGATAGTGGCTCACGGAACTAAAGAAAGCAGGTTATCTGACGACATTGCTGTTCGTTGGAATCTTGATAACTTGGACACTGAAGAAGGAGATGAAGGAGAGCTCTTTGATTCTCCGTCATGGACAAGCAAACGTGGTGGCAAGGTTCTTGTGAATGTGGACGGTTTAGGTGCAGTTGGGGATGGAATTTCTGATGATACTCAGGTGAATGTTGTAGTTTAATTTTATATAAATATGTATGTTCTGCTCAATTTAGTAAAAGTGTGCTTTTTATTATTCAACTTCAAAATGCCGCAAGTTCTTCTGGTTTCAACCAGATTTGAAGCAATTTTCTTGGCTAATATTAGATAAACCACCATGGCTAAATAGACCATTAGTTCATCTGAAACTAAATTTACTTGTACATTTGCGGCAGATATAGTGGAGTTCAATCTTCTCTAGTATGAACCTTTTATTCCAATTTCATGCCATTTAATTCTGCCTTCATTTATTGCTTTGTAATTGTTATCAGGCTTTTGTAAATGCATGGAAGCAAGCTTGCTCTATGCCAAAATCTGTTCTTTTGATACCCAAAGGAGGCCGATACCTAGTTAATGCAACGAGATTTAGAGGGCCTTGTGCTGATAAGTTAATCGTTCAGGTAGTTTCCTCTAACATCTACCTGTATTTCCTACAGCACTACATGGACCATCTATGAAATGTTATTTTTATCATTAGTTACTTTGATTAGTCCTGATATAAGTGGCTACAGATTGATGGAACAATTGTAGCACCAAACGAACCCAAAAACTGGGATCCAAAAAATCCTCGAAACTGGCTTGATTTTTCAAATCTGAAGGTAGTTTTTTTCCAAGGGAGTGGAGTTATTGATGGCTCAGGCAGCAAATGGTGGGCAGCATCCTGCAAAAGGAACAAGACAAATGTAAATCTTACCCGTATAAATTCAACAAATTAACTAGAATTAACATATTGCTCCTCTCTAATTTATTTATTTTTCTTTTTCTTCCTTCAGCCTTGCAAAGGAGCACCAACAGTAAGCATCTGAGTCCTTCATATAACATATTATGTAAAACAAGTTATGCAAACAATGGAGGGCTACATATTCATATCGAGTGAACTATTAACATGAATAGTTGTTTGCAGGCATTTACCATTGACTCAAGCTCAACTGTGAGGGTAAAAGGCCTTACTTTTCAGAACAGCCAGCAAATGCACTTTGTCATTTCCCGTTCTGAATCTGTTCGCGTCTATGATGTACTCGTATCTGCTCCAGAAGACAGTCCCAACACTGACAGAATCCATATCACAGGATCAACAAATGTCATTATTCAGAATTCTAAAATTGGCACAGGTTCTTAAACCCTAGGCTAGTTTCTTCTTTCTCCAAACTAATGCATTTGAGCATGTAAAATTGCCATTGTTTATTCATTATAACGCTGCAGCCAACAAAAGTTTCTGTTCGAAGAATTAAAACCCATGTATAGAATTGGGAGTTGGGGATTATTTTTCTGTTGGTTTCTTAGTAGCAATGTTCTTTTCTTTCTTTTTTCACAAGCCATTCACATCTACCATGTGTTTTGTGGAGTTACTATAATAGGAAACTGTATAAACTTACTCAAGGAAATAAGCTGACTAGTTTATTTTTTCGGCTTGTGATCTTCAGGGGATGACTGCATCTCGATTGTCAATGGTAGCTCAAATATTAAGATGAAGACAATCTCTTGTGGACCTGGTCATGGAATTAGGTATCTTCCAACATGAACCTATATATCTTGATTTGAGTTATTCTGTGCATAGTTAGTTACCCTTGTAGCAGAAATGAGAGTTTAAATAGTCAGCACCCATAAACATGCAACGATTACTTGACTTGTTCTTACTGCATGTTCCGGTGTGCCAGCATTGGAAGCCTTGGGAAGGACAACTCCACAGGCATAGTTACAAAGGTAGTTGTAGACACTGCATTCCTTAGAGGGACTACAAATGGCCTAAGGATTAAGACATGGCAGGTAACCGTCTATTCATTTTTCATTTGTAAGCAAATTTTAGTTCACTCAAATTATCATGTAGTGATGATAAAGTTAACCCTTAATACTCTATTTTGATTGTACTTTATTTGAAGTTAGTAGGACCGAGCCCGAAGTAACTCTGTGATGCTATCAATCAATCATCATAATGTTAAATTACAATCACTAGTGTTGTTGAGTTATGTTTTAAAACTATTTTTGCATCCACCAAGATACGCTTGTAACCCATTTTCTTATCATCAGCCAAGTACACATTTTATAATCACTGATAGCAATTGACCCATAAAATTTTTTTATATCAAAATGCTTCGAATACAATTAATGTTCGTCTAAATACCCTAGTAATATCTTTGTTCTAAGTGTGATCTAAATTTCTCTCGTCCTTCTGGTGCAGGGAGGATCTGGTTATGTCCGTGCAGTACGCTACCAAAACATAAGGATGGAGGATGTCTCAAACCCCATTATAATTGATCAGTTCTACTGTGATTCTCCAAAATCTTGTCAAAATCAGGTAACTTGCTCATTATATATATATATATATATATATATATATATATATATATATCCTGCAATCCTATATTGTACTGCTGAATAAGATTCTCCCAAGGAAAGAATTGCCTTAATTCATTTCTGCATGTACACCTTTTGTTTTGATTTTCTTAGACATCAGCTGTTGAAATAAGCCAAATCATGTACCGGAACATAAGTGGGACTTCAAAGAGCGAAAAGGCCATGAAGTTTGCATGCAGCGACGCAGTTCCCTGCAGCCACATTGTCCTGAACAACATCAACTTAGAGAGGAAGGATGACACCACCGAGACTTACTGCAATTCTGCCACAGGCTTCCATTATGGATATGTGCAACCTTCAGCAGAATGTCTGGCTTCATCTGACAAAGACTCCATTATCCAAGAGTTTGCAGAGTCTAGTAGAGAACACCTCATACATACTGAGCTCTGACTTGGCTTCTTGGCCCTTAGATACCTTAAGAAATGATTTTATTATATAGGTTTGCTAGACCTTAGTATTCAGAGATGCCATATACTTACTTTTATACATGATTTTGTTCTATCAAATTCAGGAGATAAACATAAATAAGATGAAAGATATATATATATATAGCTTAATGTGATGGAATGTTATATGGTTTTGAATATTTTGAGCTAATGCACTTATTATTGTATACGGTTCTAGTCATTGGGCCGAACTCAGTTTCAATTGGGCCTAGGCTCAGCTAACTGACTTAAAACCAAGAACACTAGTCTGTGATTTCCTTTCCTCTTTTAACCCGAAGATGTCTTTAGTTTTTGCAAAGTTAAGTGATTGTCCTACTTTTTTACTACGCACTACATTCCACTTATAAAATTTCTATTTATTCTTAATAATAATAATAATAATAACTTATCAATATAGTACTGGTGATATAATGCTGCATTCATTTCATCTTTCTAATTATTGAGTGGAGTATTATTATTATTTTTAATTCTAAAGATCTACTACTTTCAAGTCTGTATAAAGAATAAGGAAATGAACAACACTTTCCCTTACAAGTTTATAAGGAAGGATTTTTCATATGATAGTAGTAGTAGTAATACCTTACGTACCACGCACAAACATTGTTTAAATTTCTCCCAAGTCAAAAATTGGGAAGGGTCGTTTGTTTATGATGGTGATTGATATTCGAGCACACTCAAAATTAAACCCTAACATTCTAACAAGTGTTGCTAAAAATGAACATAAAGAAGCCTAATTCTTGGCCATGGAGATAGATAGATAGATAGATAGATAGACGTCGATAGCCACATTTGAGTGGATCATTCATTCATGCTTATGCTTAGAGTTTGGATATAATGATCATGTGGATGGATGTTGTGGGTCTTTAATCTTTATAGATAGATAGATAGATAGATAGCTTGAATTATTGGCAAAGTCATAAAAGAGCTAGCAAAACAAGAAGAAGAAGAAGAAGAATAACTATATTGTCAATCCCTTTGGGGCCTCAAGAAAAAGGGATCAGATATCCCTTAAAAACTCTTTTTGTTTTCTGGCCAATTGCATGAATATATACAAAATATATATGTATGTATATTATATAATTTATACATACAACACAAACAAATAAGTAGCGACAAAACTAAGCAATTGTTGTCACTAGTGTTTGGAAGGAAGAAGGATGAATACACATAATAAAAACAAGGTCCCTCAAGTGAAGTTTCACATGCCCAACAACAGAGCCACAAACATTAAAATCAGCAACAATGTGTATTTATGTGTGTGTGTGTGTTTTATTTAAATTAACTTCTCGGCTTTTCAAAGGCTAAGACAAGACAAATTTGTTTCTTGTCCTACTGAAATTAATTGTGTTTTAGCTTCTTCTTCTTCTTCAAACTCTATAATAATCCGTGACCCCTGCTTTCTTTCCCTTACAAGTTACTAAAATGCTTAAAAGAAGATTGTTGTTTAACAAAATCACTCATTGATATTCGTGCTTATAATGATATTCTATTTTTCCTTACAAAACGGTACGTACTTAGTACTCTAATACTATATAACTGGTGAGCTTTTAGTAGGAAAAGGCTAATTCTCTACTTCCTAATCAAGTATAAAACAACAAACTAATAATGTAAAATAGGTGCATAATCAAGATCTAAGGAAAGTTAAACCCCAAATTTGTACTAATATCAAAGCCTACACATAAATTATGGTAAAAATTAATAAAAACTTTTGATACACATAATACTATATATACATTAAGTTGACAGTAACACTTTCAGTGCACCACCCCATCCCAAAGGCTATTATTATTCGAGATGGGACAAATCGACATTATATTTGAGTATGTCATGCCTGCCCACACTAATACAGCAACATAGTGCAAATTACAGATGTTTCTGGCAGCCGGAGTCAGTTTTGATGGTAGACACCTCACCTTTAGGCCACGGAATATATACAAGTGTTTGTAACCAGCCAAAGAATGCTGCCAAATTCTAAATAGGCCCCACGGGCACATAAAATTCACGGGAGGACTTCACGAGTGTGTTATACAAAAAGACGGCTTAGAGAGGTGGTCGTACTCGTACTCAATCAATCTCTGGTTCAAAATGTCTGCATCAAATTCAATTATGGTGGTGAGTCACAGCAAGGGCAAACTCCATTAATAACTGGCTAGCTAGGCAGCCATGCAAATAACAAATTGTTGGGATCCCAACATTCATATGCATATGATATGGTGCAGGTATACAATTACAAACCGACCTGTATGTAGAATTAATTCCTAAGCTTATAATTGAGAGAGAACAAATCATTCCACATCAACATGCACCGATCGACAGCAATATATTGATTCAACATCAAAAGTTTGGGATGAAGATTATTTGAATTAATTTTAGAAGAGAGAGAAACTTAGAAAACTTGAGGATTATTAGTATAACATAATTGTTTACCACTTCCATTGAAATAATTAGTTTTAGTTAATCTTTCTTCTTGGTAAAGATGTTATATAGTCCCAACAAGTTGTAAACAACATTCTATGAATTCATCAGTTAATTTAGTAGCTCGGCTCCATAGAAATAGTAACGGGGGCTTTACAAACATTCCCACGCCAAAAAGAAATTCCGATCTCCATCTCAGGCCTCAAGGGTATTTATTTATTATTCATCAAAGCAGCCCTTTACTGGGTATGTATTTTCTTTTCTTTTGGTCGTCATATAAGAAAACAAATTTATTTGTTCTTCAATTTCAGCAGAGCAGAGGTAATTAATTGCAAAACCCATCCATGATTTCACTTTTTAAATTCAAGTATTTTAACTGTTGGAGTATAAAGCAAACAGTCTAACAAAAGGTTCAAACTTCAAAATGTAAATTTTGTGAACTAAATTATTGTTGGTTGATATTTGGAGTAGTAGTAAATTATTGTTAGTTGGACGGACGCTTCCAACAGGAGTTGCAAGTTGTTACTGTTAGCATTCAGATAGTACCACCCACCCACCCACCCACCCACCCACCCAAGTACAAAAGAACGGAATGAAATGATTTTAAGATATTTTAAGTGTTGTCATATAATAACAAAATTATCACATATATCCATTACATTAGAATGAATTTTATTTTACCTTTTCCACGCAAGGAAAGTGATGAATTTTCATGGTTTATCCTCATTTTTATTTCATTACTTTTTCTATTACATTCCCCCTCGAATACTAGAAACTAGAAACCATGGGCATATTTAGGATTCATTCATTCATTCTCTATCCTCCCCGTACTAAACACCCAGCAAGAAATTCCTATTAGGTTCAACAATTCAGTGTTGAGGAGATTAAATCAAAGGTTGGACATCTTTGTGGCCAATGTTGTTGGTGGTTTGAGAAGGCAAAAATACACAAGTCATACCCGTGAATGTTGCATGTGATCATAAAAGAGCTGTTATAATCACTTCTCTTAACAAGTTAAGTTATAGACCCACTCACGTGTCTCTTTTTGGCTTTTACATGGAAGTCTAATTGTAACAACTACAAGTATGTATAACCAATAGAATGAAATAATGAATGAATGAATGAATATATTCACATCATTAAAGGAAAAGAAAAGTGGAGATTGCATGATAATTACTTCAAATATTTGAATAATTAAAGCCAACAATTCTTTTAGTTGCCAAAAAGATAATGAATTATTGGGGGTTGGGAAAAAGACTTGCATTTCAGGCTATGGGTAAATTTTGGATAGATCACATGCAACTTAATATTGCCACGTGGCAAAATGTGACCTGGTGGACCAAATGAAAAGCCAACCAAATTTCACAAAAAGGGATAGAAAATAGTTGATAATTATGAAACATAAAAAATACCTCTAGCATTATTAAACAATCTCTGCTCATGCTGCACAGTTAAGTGAGCCTTGGAGTATTCTTCCTTCCTATTTAAATAATAAACCAGCTGCTCTGTTGGCTATCTGAAAAACCACTCCTCTCTGACTCTCCAAAAAAAATGACTGCTTTTAGTTTCAGAAGCCTCACATTTATACTTCTCATTTCCTTACTCCTCTGGTCTTCCACATTTGAAACTTGCAATGCTAGAAGAGGCAAGCATTGGAGGCAAAGTAAAGCTTTCACAACTTCTCTGTCCAAGAAGAAAGGAAAGAATCATGGCCGTAGTAGTCATCACCATGGAAATGGCAGCAAGTCAAAATCCAAAACTCCCACTCCAGTAGCACCAGCACCTCCATTACCTAAACCAAAAGATGATAGCTCATCAGCCCCACCAAAGAAAGGTCACAATTATGTTCCTGCTGCTACTTATAATGTCTTAGATTTTGCTGCCAAAGGGGATGGAAAAACCGATGATACAAAGGTAATTTTTCTATTATATTCACCAACAGACATCACATTTCATAACAATTCTCCATGTAACTCCGCACACAAAGTAAAATTTGTTCCAAGTTCATGCTATAAGTGCAGTCTTAAGCTTTCATGTCCTTATCCAGAATGTTGTAGATAGGACCACGTAAACAAAAACATGCATATAGAATGTAGCACTCCAGGTGAACAAGCGTGACTCCTTGGGTACTTGCCACTAACTTCTTCTTCTTCAAATGTTCAAAGAATTGACAAGCATCACTTAAAAAGAATTTCAAAATTTTAATGTATTTTTAGTTCATCAGAATTATAGGATGCCTTAGGAATTTAAAGGAGTGTTACATTCAAATTATATTGTAGAAATTTTGTTACTGTGGTAGGTAACTATCAGATGTTCCTTCTACGAAAGGGAAAACAAGATCAAATCTTAGGTGTATAAAGCTAGACTATGCCAAAAATCATACAAAGAAAAAGACAATAGAACTTACAGAGTAATTAACAACAAAATCAGGAAGGGACCACTCAAGTGACTCTAATTACAGCAGTTTGGTCCAGATTCCAACAGTAATTGTATACAGTTAAGTACAAACTACAACAGTATAACAAAAAATTAATTCATCTTTTAAAGTTGGAGAAGAGAAATAGTAGACAAAAACGAAGTTAATTTACTGACTCAGAAAAAATGTCTCTGTCTCATGTGCAAAACAGGCATTTCAAGCTGCATGGGCAGCTGCTTGTAAGATGGAGGCATCCACCATCATCGTCCCATCAGAATATGAGTTCCTTGTGGGACCCATCTTGTTTTCTGGTCCTTACTGTCAACACAACATCGTTTTTCAGGTAAATTTTGATATTTATTTGTGAAAAAAAATATTACCACAAGTGTATTACCCAATCAAGTAACAAATCAATTACACCATTAATTTCCACTTTCCCTTTCCATCCAAAACCAGCTTCTTTAATGGTTCCCAGCTTCAATCATCATTTGGTCATCACAAATTCATAATCTTTTTGCAGCTTGATGGTACAATTATTGCTCCAACGAACTTCAAAGCTTTTGGTTCAGGTCTCTATCAGTGGCTTTTATTTACAAAACTGGTAGGAATCACAGTTCAGGGGAAAGGCATCATTGATGGAAGAGGCTCAATTTGGTGGCAAGACTCCACACTAGATGATCCTTTAGATGACGAATTAAAGCTAATTATTCCATTAAACAACACAGTGGAAGAAAATCTACCAATTCCAGTTATTATTTCTCCTTCCTCTCATAAATTTGTTAACCCAGTTTCTGATTGTAAAGAGTCTTCTTATCGTTTTATCCAATACTTGTGTGGCAGGTAAGCAGCTCACTTGGTGGAAAGATGCCAAGCATCAAGCCAACTGTAAGGACTAAGGACCACTTGAAAGCAACAAAAGTTTATAATGCAATTCTTAACCATGCAAACCTTGCAACCTAACAACTGATTTTGCTACACAGGCACTGAGGTTTTATGGGAGTTTTAATGTGACAGTCACGGGCATAACAATTCAGAACAGTCCCCAATGCCACCTCAAGTTTGATAATTGCGTGGGAGTTTCTGTGTACAATATGACTGTTTCATCTCCGGGTGACAGCCCTAATACAGATGGAATTCACTTACAGAACTCCAAGGATGTGCTGATCCATACTACCAACCTTTCTTGCGGTAATACATAGTTTTTGGATAAGAAATTTTGTCATGTCATTCACTTATTGTCACTGGTCCTCTTAAAACTAGGACTTGTTGAGTCAGATGTCAAGGCTATGGGTTAAAAGTTCAAACAGAACAATATCCCTGAAAATTTTCTCTCTTACTAAACTAGTAAGCACAAAACCAATTATACTGCTTGTCCCTTTTACCAAATTCTTTAGGTCCACTCACTAACTTTTTGACAAATCACAACCATTCATCTCTTACATACAACTTTAATCACTACAAGCTTATGTCCCTGATTTACAGAGACATGTTATGGCTTGAATGGTCCTGATTCCTGAAAGAACAAATTGATATAGGATTAGGTTTGAACCCCACGTACTAAGAGTTCTTTTCTTAAATATTCTTTCAACTTCTAAATCGTCTTCTCTGGAAAATAGAATAATTGTCTTCCTCCCCCTTTCTACTTATTTTGTTTTATCACATCTTAAGAGGTAAAGCCAGCTGTAGAAATAAATAAAGAGCCATTCGGTACAATAAAGTAATGTGTCTCAGTCTAAAGACTACAATTAGTATGTTCTCAAATTGTAATGCTTTTTGCAGGAGATGACTGCATTTCAATACAAACTGGATGCTCAAATGTATATGTACACAATGTCAACTGTGGACCAGGACATGGAATCAGCATTGGAGGGCTAGGAAAAGACAACACAAAGGCCTGTGTCTCAAACATCACTATTCGAGACATCATTATGCATAACACGATGAATGGTGTTAGGATAAAGACCTGGCAGGTATGAATACCATTTGCAGTTTTTCGGTTTGAAATTTGATAACTTAAATTATGTCCGTCGTCCGAGTCAATTGGACAATCAGATCTTTCATTATTTCATAAGTAAAAAATATAGTATCAAATATTATAAGCATTAACCTACTTTAAAATCTCAAGTACAATTTTGCTAGGATCTCAAAAATTGAAAATATAATCCTTAAATTTTCTAACCGACTAAATGCGATGTAATAATGAAACTGTTGAGCTCAAACCCACCTATTCATGGACAGCCAACATTCCTAATGCATGACTCCAACATTCTTACATAGTTCCAACTTCCAAATGCTACTTTGTGCAGGGTGGTTCAGGGTCTGTGCAAGGAGTATTATTCTCAAACATTCAGGTATCTGAAGTCCAGTTTCCAATCATAATTGACCAATTCTATTGCAACAAAAGCCAATGCAAGAACCAAACAACTGCTGTGGCTCTATCAGGAATCACCTATGAAAAGATAAGAGGAACATACACAGTAAGACCTGTGCACTTTGCATGTAGCGACAGCCTGCCATGCACGGATGTTACCTTAAATGCCATCGAATTAAAACCACTGCAAGAACGTTACCACATGTATGATCCATTCTGCTGGCATACTTTTGGAGAATTGTACTCTGAAACTGTTCCTCCAATAGATTGCTTAGAGATTGGCAAGCCACATAACAACCGGATTCAGGTTGATCATGATGTATGCTAAGTCTAGCATAGATATATTTTGATGTATATACTTGTGTGGTCGGTGTGATTTCCTGACCCCTTTCACACCATTAGCTAGAGAGGTAATAGTTGATAATATTGGTACTGTTAATTTGTATGATTTATCTTTACTAAGACATGGTGGGAACTGGGAAGTATGTATACATACAGTTATAGTAGCTTAGAGTTTGATAGCATGGGTGTAAGGCAGACTTGTCTGCTAATATAAAGGGTTCTATTGTACTTGTAAGAAAAAGGGTTTTATTGTCAGCTATCTAAGAAAGCTTATTTTTAGGTATGAAATAAGTAAACTACTATTTCCCCACATTTATTTACAATCATATACTATAGGTAAACATATTTATTAAGTCAATAGAGTACTAGCACAATCAAATATTCATGAATATAACTGTCTCAGATGAGATGGGATGGGGGGGGGGGGGGAATGGGGAACACATGAACTAGGAAATGAATACCACCTAAATTTACAAAATTAAGAAAACCGAGAAGCGCAGGTCTGATGGATCAGTAACAATAGAAGTAAGGAAGCTTTTGTAGAATAACAATAATGTAGAAGACTGTACGCAGGAGAGGAGTGAGTCCTCTTCCTCTATAATGAAGTGATATGGGAGAATAAATCAATTCAAGAATTTAAAATTTTCAATGTACCAGGTTGCATCCCACTTCAATCCCCCAGCTACTTCCCCCTTCAAATGAGAGAGAAGAGTAAGTGATGTCACTAATAACAGCAGCATGTTTTACAAATTAAGCCAAATTGTAATAGCCGATATGAAATACCAGAAACTAATATTCCTTGGACTCACCGCCATTTTGGACGTTTAATCCCATTGATTTTTGCTGGACTATCGCCAGGAGCGATTTCAAAGTAGTAGTAGCGTAGTTGCGACTTGCGAGGAGGAGGGGACTTTCTGTACAACTTTCAAGTTTGAACCTAACCTAACTGGTATGTTTCGGGAAGAACCTAATTGGACCGCATTGAATTAAAACTTTAAAAGTTTGGTTATATTCTATCAAAGAGTTTATAAAATTTTATTAATATTCAATTACAACTTCTATAATGTCTTTTAAAAGTTAGGTGAAATTAAATTGAGACTTTTATAAAATCTATAAAAATATTTTAGTATTCAAAAAATTATTAAATTTTCAGATTTTTACAAATAGTAGAGTTTGACATACTTTATAAGAAGATATACACATCCAAAATCTGACCTCGACTTTCAAAGACTTATAAATATTTTTTTTTTTTGACGCAAACAATAAGTCAATAATAGATTTATTCATTCAAATCTGCAGCAATTACATCCGAGATAAAAGAGGGACAAACAGTTTCAAAGACCCTCTGACCAGACACAGAACGTGCAGCTCTAGCTAAGCTATGGGCTACCACATTCGTTGATCGTCTAATAAACGTTACATGACACTGATTTATCGCCTTACAAATGGTTCTACAATCATCAATAATAATTCCCAAACTTGAATAAAAAATATCATCACCATTAACTGCATTTGATACTATTTGGGAATCAGTTTCCACAATGATAGAGTGATACGATGCATCCTTTAGCCAATATAACACTTCCCGTAGGCCAATCGCCTCCGTTAAAATTGGAAAAAAACTACCCGGCTTGGACCCTTGCATAGCAGCTACAAAAGAACCAGTTGAGTCCCGTATAATGTGTAAGACCCCAACTTTTATAAATAAAGATGAATTTTTCTATAAATATTATTTTTGAATATTATGGAATAAATTTGATATAATGTTATAGTTGTGGGTAATATTTATAAATTTTGCAAAGTATGCAAGTTGTTATAAAATATTCGTTTGGTGGGAAATATTCTTTTGTTAGGGAATATTCGTATAACTACTCAATCATTGGTGGACCCCATAGCAATGTAATTATTGTCGGATTGAGAAAAACGACAAAATATTTTATAAAAATAACTACGGAGGTGTTACTGATTAAAACTGTTGAACTACCCGGTGGTAAAAATACGATGAATACACGTGGTTGCATAGTAGTACACTCAGATTGATTATTGATGCTTACGTGAGAAGTCACTCAAATTATGCTTAATTATTACTCACGATAATTCTTTGCGTCATCATATCTCTTATATTATTGATTCAATTATTGTCACAATTATCATCCGTATAATATTTTATAGTATTAAATCAATAATTGAGACGATAAGTTATAAATGATTAATAATTGTTGAAAGATTAAATATGTGTTGATTAAAAATAAAATGATTTGTGGTAAGTTTGATTATTTTATGGGGGCTCATATGTCATCATCTAAGAGTCTTCTTCATCAATAGTAATTACCTTTGTGAATAGTAATTACATTCGTCAATAGTAATTACCTTCGTTAATAGTAATTACCCTTGTGAATAGTAATTACCTTCGTTAATAGTAATTACCCTCAGAATAGTAATTACCTTCGTCAATAGTAATTACCTTTACCGACGTCGAACCACTTGTCGTTTCACATTACAGGCGTCGACCACTTGTCGCTTCACATTACATGACGTCAAACCACTTTTCTTTTTCACATCATCGATCCGTCAAGCCACTTGCCTTTTCACACTAAGTGCTAAGCTAGAAATCTTCTATAAATAGAGGCCTAGTGCTTCATTATTTTTCACTTAATTCATTCAAGCTATAGAGAGAGAAAGTATAGAGAGAATAAGAGAGAAGAAGAAGAGTATTTTGTTACTTACCGCTTTGCAGTATTCAATCTCCTACCAAAAGTAAGGGGTGTTATTCTTTCTTATTCAGCTGAAGAGAACTGTTGTTATTCCATTACTTATTATTCTGCTTGGAATAACTTTGTATCGTGGTTTACCCTATACTTGGTGACATTCTTCTATTATTCATTGGAACATCCATGCGTGTGTTTTACAATCAACCCGGTTCCGCCTTTTATTATTATTCTGTTGGAACATCCTATCGTATGTGTTTTACACACACTGGTTCCGCTCTTTATTATTATTCTGCTGGAACATCCTATCATGTGTTTTACACCGGACCACGGTTTCGCTTCTTTATTATTATTCGGTTGGAACATCACATGCAGTGATTTACGCACACGGTTCTATTCTTTATTATTCTCGTTGGAACATCCTCGTGCATGCGTTGTTTTACGACTGATTCGGTTATTTATTATTCTGTTGGAATAACTTTTGCCTGCGATGCTATCGCATGCGTGGTGATTTCTTTTGTTATTCTATTCTTTATTATATCCAAATGGTTAAAACTTTGACTTCTATACTCCATGAAATTAGTGGAATATCCTTGATATTTGCGTTTCATCCAAAGATCTTTTCATGGAAATATTCTTCCGATCATTCTTGAATTTTACTCTACAAAACAAGATTATCGTTTGATAATTTGGGCGTTAATAATTCTGGATAAAATAATTCTTGAACTTGTTTTATTGAATTCTTATATCATTGTCATCATCCTCATGTTTTTATTATGTTGAAAGTCATCATGGCACAGTAGTGCGTAGATGGACTTGGTATGATTATGACCAGAGACTATTCAATTATAATCATGGTACCGTAATGTTACAAATGATGTGATAAAAATCCTCGATGGTAGTGTGGTGCATTGGTGGACGAGTTTGTTGGCATGATCATGACCATTAATGAATACACAAATATTCTTGGCCGTAGTGCATGAATAATTGTGGTGGTGATACTAAAGAATATCCTTGGTCGTAGTGCGAGGGTGATTCGATGATGTGGAATATTTATTAAAGTGAGTCTCAAATATATAATGATGATGAAAAACCTTTAAAACCTAAAAGATAATAGACTTTATTTTCTACTTGACTCTTTTAATGGATCAGATATTCACGCAGCTTAAACCGGTTGTTCATGGTATTTTATCGGTTTAACATTATTGAAGACTATTGATAATTTATTCGCATTATCTTAGTCATAATATTTCTTCTTTGAAATTTGTTGAGCTCACCCTTTCTTTCTTTTCGTTCTCTTCGTGAAATGAGAATATAGGCGGGACGAGTCGGGGAAACGCAGTGATGGTCCTCGAAGATAGCATTAGTAGTCCTCACTATTCTGTGAAATAGTGTGATAATAATTGTAATGAGGACTCCTTTTTGAGTTTGTATAATATCTAGTAGACGATATTTGTATTTAAACTCACGCTTTATGTCGTATTATACACGGCGCTTATGTTAAGTAAGTTGTATTTAAATTACGCACCATGTAAGTGGCGACCTAAGATGGGTGATGTATACCTAATTTTGGGGGCGTCCACAACAGTATCGAGCTTAAGGAATGATCCCCGCTAAGATGTGAGAATAATAGTACTAGGAGGGGAGAGACGGGGAATACCTTCGCTAGTATGACCTACCTAAGTTTATGTCTTTATTTTATTGGTTGGTCGGAAGATAGGGATAATTTGTTACATGTCAATTAACCTTTTGTTTTGTGGCGATGTCGAAAATGACATCCGAGAATGTTGAGAATAGCAATGGAGCGCAGCGATCGTTGATTCACCATATATCAATAATCGGATGGATAATGTGCATCGAAGGCGACAATCCTCATGCAAACAACAACACCGACCAAATGATGAATGATCAAATGTTCGTGAGGCTTTATGCATTTATGCAACAAAGAAAGCGAGAGCGACTCTCATCCCAAAACGTAGTGGAAACACGGAAAACTCTCGGGCGGTCACCGCTAAACAATTCAAGGAGCTGGGACCACCGGAGTTTAAGGAGAGCCAAAACCACTTCCGCTAAGCATGGATAAAGCAGATTACCAAGACATTTGATGTCTTGGGATGCTCCGAGAGAGCAAAGGTTCCTTTCACGCTTTATGTTGCGCTGGAGAGGCGACATCGGTGGGAATCGGTAACGCACTCAACCTCGTTGTCTTCAAGATATCTTGGGAGAAGTTCCAGAGTCATTCAACGACAAATACTTTCCCCGAAAGTATTCGCCATACGAAGGAGGTGGAGTTTATCAAGTTGAATAAAACAATATGGCCGTGTCGCAATACGAGGCAAAATTTATGAGTTATCATCACTTGGCCAAGTCCCCACTTGTGGATAATGAAGAGAGAATGGCGCGAATGTTTTTAAGAGGTTTGAAGTCGGAGATACGTCCAACATCTTATTTCTCATAAACCGTGTTTGTATTCGGATGTTGTAAATAGGGCTCGATTAGTGGAGCGCGATAATGAGTCAACGAACTAAAAGAGAGCAACGCAAGAAAATTATAATACCAAATGAGTAGTCATCGAGCGGTGATAACAAGCGTGGAGGAATCAACGGGCCGGATATGGTAACCACTTTTGTGGTAATCGTACCAAAAACAATAAGAATGGACATTTCAAGAAAAGAGATTCAACAATGATGGAAAGACGTCAAGCACCAAAGACCGTTGTTAAGGAAGGAGAAAGACCACCTATCATATGCTTCAAATGCGGAGGAGAGGACACATCAATCCAAACTGCGCCATGCCAGTCAAAAGCATGTTATAATTATGGAAGAGAAGGTCACTTAGCTCGATTTTGTCGTTTCTCAAGACAAATTCAATAGGATGGAGGCACCAAAGGTCATCCCGAAAAAATTCAAAACCAGATAGGTCAAGGGAGAACGCGTTTGTTGTGACCTCCCGGAGAGCAAGGAACCCGAATGAGGTCGTCACGGGTAAAAAGCTTATCATAAACTCTAATGAAGTCTATACTTTATTTGATACCGGTTCTACCCATTCTTTTATTTCTCCTACTTGCGATCATCGATTAAATTTGACTCGGAGAAATTAGACTTTGACTTATCTGTGGAAACTCCGTTGGAAAAACCTTCATTACATCCAATCGCTTATAAGTCTTGTTTGGTTCAAATCGGTACCCTCACATTACACTGTCGATCTTATTTCATTAAAATACTTGCATTTGACGCGATTCTAGGGATTGATTGGTTAACTACTTATCATGCAAAAAATTGATTATTTTCGTAAGGTTGTTAGCTTTCATATTCCTAATCAACCTATTATGCTAATTCAAACGACCAAACCATTAAAATCAATCACTTGGTCATCTCAAGCCATAAAGCTATTCATTTATTGAAAAACGGATGTCAAGCTTTCTTAGCTCATGTCACGATTTAAACAAAAATACGCCGGGTTTTGAACGATATTTCTATTGTTAATAAATTTCTGACGTATTCTCAAGAACTTCTGGCCTACCCCGTAGCGTGAAATTGAATTTTGTATCGACCTTGAACCCTACAAAACCTATTTCCAAAGCCCCATATCGAATGGCTCTATTGAACTTCGTGGAGTTAAAGACCCAACTGCAGGAATTGTTAGACATTGGCTTTATTCGTCCCTAGTACTTCTCCTTGGGGCTCTCCTGCTACTATTCGTGAAGAAGAAAGATGGGAGTATGATTTCAGATTGATTATCGGAGTTGAATCATGTCACCATCAAAATAGGTATCCATTGCCACGTATTGATGACTGTTTGACCCGGTTGCAAGGAGCCAAATTCTTTTCAAAGATTGATCTTCGTTCCGATATCACCAATTGAAGATTAGAACCACGACATTCCAAAGACGGCTTTCGAACTCCCGTGACGGGCATTATGAATTCTAGTCATGTCCTTTGGATTGACTAATGCTCCTACTTTGCCTTCATGGATATGATGAACCGAGTATTCAAGGAATATTTAGATCACTTTGTGGTCGCCTTTATTGATGACATCCTTATTTATTCCAAAAGCCGTGAAGATCATGAAGCAACACTTGAGGTGACACTCAAAAAGCTTCGTAAATATAAGCTTTATGCCAAGTTGAAGAAATGTGAGTTCGGCTTGAAAAAGTAGCATTCCTTGGGCACGTGGTATCAAGTCATGGAATATCTGTTGACCCAAAGAAAGATTGAAGCTATTCAAAGTCGGGAACAACCTAAATCGATGATCAAAATCGTAGCTTTCTCGGTTTAAATTTGGTTATTATCGGAGATTCGTGGAAGGATTTTCTCGAATCGCTACTCCATTGACTCAAATGACTCGGAAAGATACAAAGTTCGGTTGGAGCGAAGAATGTGATTGTGAGACCCAGTTTTATCAATAAAGATTTAAATTTTATTCGAAATAATTTTTAATATTATAGTGTGAATTTGAGATAATATTATAGTTGTGGGTAGTATTTATAAATTTTGCAAAGTATGCAGTGGTTATATTATATTCGATTGGTTGGGGAATATTAGGTTTAGCGAGGAATATTAAATACAATGACTCAATCATTGGTGGACCCCATAGCGAAATTATCGGATTGAAAAAGCAACAAAAATATTTTATTGAAATAACGGCGGAAGTTTTACCGTTGATCTTGTTGAACTACTTTCGGTAGTAAAAAATAAATGCGATGTCGTGTGGTTGCGTAGTAGCACCGGTATTGATTATTGATCTTATGTGAGAAGTCACTCGGTTTGATTCCATTATTATCGATTAATAATATGAATTATTATAGCGATAATGACGTTTTGTTTTATTAAATTATTATTAACGTAATAAAAGCGAAACATCTTTTTATATAAAGCAGAATACTTTATTAAAGTTATTACATAAATAGAATATATTATATTTTATTATGCGTAGTGTTGCATAGTGTAGTTTTTGCATAGTGTTGCATAGTGTTTGCATAGTAAAATGTTTTATATAAATAGAATATATGATATTTTATTTAAAAGATTTTGCTTTAAATATGGATAGTCAGTTAAAATAAATCAATACTGATAGTTCAAATGGATTAATTACTATGCATTCTATTTTCCTATAAATAGAAGCTCATTCCTTCATTATTTTCTTACGAATTCACTTGAAACTACTAGAGAGAGAAATTATAGAGAAAGCTATAGAGAAAATCTATAGAGAAAAAGAGAAGAGTATACGGTACTTCACTACTTTGATATCCGATGTCTTTTTACTTTAGTGGGTATTATTATTTGTTGTACAGTAAGGGATATTATTCGTTTGTATTCATGAAGAGAACTTGATTATTCCATTCTTTATTATTACATTGGAATAACTTTTGTATAACGACATACCCTATACTTGGTGAAATCCTCTGTTATTCCATTCATTATTATTACATTGGAATAACTTTTGTAAAAGTGGTATACCTATACATAACTTTGTATATCTGGCGTACCTATACTTGGTGAAATCCTTATGTTATTCCATCCTTATTTATTACATTGGAATAACTTTTGTATCTGCTGAATCCCCTATACTTGGTGATCTTCTTACATTATTCCATTCTTTATTATTACATTGGAATATCACATGCGTGTGTTTTACAGGACTGGTTCATTGTTTATTATTCGCATTTATTATTACATTGGAATATCACATGCGTGTGTTTTTACAGGACACAGTTCCATTGTTTATTATTCAACATTTATTATTACATTGGATCATCTGTGGGTGTGAATTTCACGACTGGTTCCGTTATTATTATTACATTGGAATAACTTTGTCTGTCTCATGATCTGCATGCGTGGTGATTTCTTTTGTTATTCCATTCTTTATTATACCCGGTTGGTTAAAACTTTGACTTATACTCCATGAAATTAGTAGAATATCCTTGATATTTGCGTTTCATCCATATCTTTTCATGGAAATATTCTTACGATCATTCTTGAATTTTACTCTCTACAAAAGCGATTATCTTGTTGACAATTTGGGCGTTACTTAATTCTGGATAAAATAATTCTTGAACTTGTTTTATTGAATTATTATGTCATTGTCATCATCCTCGTGATATATTATGTTATCTTTGGCTTACGTGCATAGATGAACTTAGTATGATTATGACCGAGGATCATTCGGTATAATCATGGCTTGTTATAAATGATGTGATAAAAAGTCCTCGGTGGCACATAATGCGGTGATGGATAGTTTTTGGTATGATTATGACCGGGGGTGATTCGGTATAGTCGTGACCATTGATAATTTGATGAAAATCCTTGGCCAGTGATGCGAGGATGATTAGATGTGGTGGTTTATTTATTAAAATGAGTCTCGGTGATAAAATTGATGAAAACCTTTTAAAACCTAAAAGATAGTAGATTTTATTCTCTACTTGACTCTTTTAATGGATTGCATATTCATTGCAGTTAAAGCTGGTTTGTCTATTGTATTTTATCGGTTTAACATTTGTTGAGGCTAATGATAATTTATTACGCATTATCTTAGTCATAATATTTCTTCTTGGGCTAGTTGAGCTCACCCTTTCTTTCACTTTTTCTCTTGAAATGAGAACATAGGCGAGACAGTCGGGGAGCGGAGTAATGGTCGAGAGGATAGCATTAGTAGTCCTCACTATTACGTGAAATAGTGTGATAATAGTTGTAATGAGGACTCCTTTTGAGTTTGTATAATATCTAGTAGACAATATTTGTATTCAAACTCACGATTTATGTGTATTGTACCTCACGTTATTATAAGTTTGTATTTGAATTTATGTACCATGTAAGTGGCGACCCAAGATGGGTGGCGATACCTAATTTTGGAGTCGCGGTTGGTATCGAGCCGTTGTGAAGAGCCCCGAATTTATGTACTTCATTGATGGGGAATGCAAACCCGGAGATCCGTAGGGGGCCGTATATTCGGTGGGTGATAATTTTGTGAGGGTGACACACACGAGTTGTGTCCAGAGTCACGATTGGTATCGAGCTTAGGGATATGATCCTGGCTAAGAGGTGAGAATAATACTAGGAGGGAGGCAGGGAATACCTTCGCTAGAATGACCTACCTAAGTTTATGTGCTATTTTTATTGGTCGGTTAGAATATAGGGATAATTTGTTACATGTCGATTAACCCTTGTTTTGTGACGATGTTTGAGAATGGCATCTGAAAATCTTTGAGATAAGCAATGAAGCACATGAGAGTGTTGATTCATTTCGAACAAAAGGTAACGACCAACAACACGATAATAATCATCTTTGGTGGCGGCAATTTTATCGAACAATGATAACCATCGTGGGGAAATTATCATGCTAAGAATGGTAACCACTTGATTGGTAATCATGGCAAAGATAATAGAAGTGGAAATTTCAAGAAGAAGGTCATTTAGCTCGATTTTGTCGTATAGTGAAGTCAAGTCCAAATTTGGGATAGTGGCACCAAAGGCGGATCTGGACAAAACAAAGTCGGTGGTTTTAGGAAGAAGCGTTTTTCATGACTTCTCGAAAAGTGGGTAACCCGAGCGAAGTTAGCACGGGTTAGTTAATTATAAATTCTTGAAGTCTATACCTTATTAGATCTGGGTTCTACCCATTCTTTTATCTCTCTTGCTTGCGTTCAACGTTTAAATTTGACTCAGGAGAAATTAGACTTTGATTTATCTATTGAAACTTTGTTGGGAGAAACCTTCGTTACCTCCTTTTTTTATTAATCTTGTTGTTTCAAATAAACACTTTCACGTTACTGTCGATCTTATCTCTTTGAAAATACTTGCCTTTGAGGTAATTTTTGAAAAGCGATTGATTAACTACTCATTATTCTTTTTGTAAGGTTGTTAGCTTTCATATTCTAACCAACTTTGTTATCTGAATTCAAAGTAACCAAACCCTAAAGTTAATCATTTGTTATATCAAGCCATAAGTAAAGAGCCCCGATCCTTTCGTTGTTGACTTCCTTGTGTGAAATGCACCAAAAGCGGACTTTACATAAGCGACGTCGTGGTGAAGATGGCAAGTTGATAGGTATCATTGTGAGGTCTTATCGAGGGTTAAGGGATAGAAGTCACGATTGGTATTAATGTGACGTCTTATCCAAGTCTTGGACGAGAATGCGATTTTGAATGATATTTCTATCATTAATAAATTTCTTGGCGTATTCTTGAAGACTTCCTAGCCTACCCTAGAACGTGAAATCGAATTTTGTATTGACCCCGATCTGAAAAACCCATTTCTTAAACCCTCGAATATTTCTTCAACTAAAAGGATGCATTTACGTGGATTATGATGAAAGTCATAATAAAAAAGCATTGGACTAATGAAAATCATGGGTATATGAAGTATTAGTAAGTGTTATGATGAGTTATGTTGGTTAGTATGTGAAAACATGAAAGTTTCTTAGAAATCACAAAGAGAGTTGAAAATCGATTTTGGTGAAAAAGCGTAACATGAAATTCAATTGACCATATCTCTATTATATTTTGAATTTTTGAGTGTGGTCAAGTCCTAGAGTTAGATCTATGAGTTACCTAACTAATCCAAGTGGAATTACTGGAAAAGGTGTTGTAGATTTTTGTGTGGACTGATTTTAGCAAAGGAGTGCAAAGCTGCAAAAAAGCAAAAAAGCTCTTTGCCATGATTTTAGAGGGGCTGTTTCGGCCACTTAAATTATGAGAAAAATTCTGGCCTTTTGGGACATGAAGGTATATGGTATAAAAGTACCTCCTGTCCAAAAATGAGCTCATTACGACTTAAAATGAGCAAGTTATGACTATTTCAATATTTAGGTTTTTTAAATGAAAAATAACCGAGTTCTATAACTCAGATGACCATGAAATTTAAACTAGAAGCTCACGTTAACATGTGTAAGGTCCTGCCAAGATTTGGGAATTTTGGAGTTAAACTTGAGGTAGCTAATTTCTTAAGGAATTAATTAGAAATTGATTTTTGAAAAATAGTAAATGAATTTTAAAAATTAGAGAAAATATATTTTCATTATGGGACTATATTATGCTAAATCTCAGAAAAGAAATATTTTTGGGACTAATTTGGTATTTTTCATGAAAATAGTTTAATTCTGAACATATGAGTTAAATATGTTATGTGAAATAACAAAAAGTTGAAAATAGGATTTTATGGCTAAAGAATCCTATATAGAGTATATGCATATTTTTTTGATGAGGATTTGATAATTGGTGATGATATCTTATGAGTATGGCATTTTGAATGATTAAATGCATTATATGGTAAAGCGTAAACAATTGAGATAAATTGTTTATAAATTTAAGAAGTGATTAAAATATTGTTATAATATTAATGATATTAGATTATGAGATTATTAAGTGATTGATAACATGGGGATATTCTTGAATCTGGATAAATTATATTATAAATGTTTAATATTTATCCTTTATCTCATTTGATTGATTCTTTATATCATTATCCTCGTGTTTATATTATGTTGAAAGTCATACATGGCACATGGTGCATAGATGGACTTGGTATGATTATGACCGAGGATTGTTGGGTATAATCATAAAGCGTAATTGAAAACACGATTATCTTTGGCGTAGTAGTGCATGGATAATTTTGGTGGTGATACTAATGAATACACGATTATCTTTGGTAGTAGTGCATGGATAATTTGTGGTCGTGATACTAATGAATACCACGATTATCTTTGGTAGTAGTGCATTTTAATGAATACTTAATGAATAATACGATACACGATTATCTTTGGTACGATTATCTTTGCATGGATAATTTGTGGTCGTGATCTTAATGAATACGATTATCTTTGGTAGTAGTGCATGGATAATTTGTGGTGCGTGATACTAATGAATACCACGATTATCTTTGGTAGTAGTGCATGGATAATTTGTGGTGCGTGATATCTTAATGAATACACGATTATCTTTGGTAGTAGTGCATGGATAATTTGTGGTCGTGATACTAATAATACACGATTATCTTTGGTAGTAGTAGTGCATGGATAATTTGTGGTCGTGATCTTAATGAATACTACGATTATCTTTGGTAGTAGTGCATGGATAATTTGTGGTCGTGATACTAATGAATACCGATTATCTTTGGTAGTAGTGCATGGATAATTTATGGTCGTGATCTTAATGAATACCACGATTATCTTTAGTAGGTATGGATAATTTATGGTCGTAATACTAATGAATACCGATTATCTTTGGTAGTAGTGCATGGATAATTGTGGTCGTGATACTAATGAATACACGATTATCTTTGGTAGTAGTGCATGGATAATTTGTGGTCGTGATACTAATGAATACGATTATCTTTGGTAGTAGGTGCATGGATAATTAAATGGTGCATGATCTTAATGAATATCCTTGGCACGTAGTGCGGGGATGATTCGATGATATGGATTAATTATTGAAATGAGTCTCGTGATGAAATATTAATTCATGGATGTGGTAAAAGTCGTCTTTGGTAGTAGTGCATTGATAGACTTGGTATGATTATGACCACGGATTATTGTATAATCATGGTAGTAATTGAAAACACGAATATCCTTGGCCGATGGTGCATGGATAATTCATGGTTGTGATACTATTAAAATTTGAGTCTCGATCTTATTGGTTTTACATTATATATCTTTGGCTTTCTGAAAGATGAATTGTTAATAAATATCTTTGGCACATAGTGCAAAGATGAATTGTTAATGAATATCTTTGGTAGGATTGCAAAGATGAACTTAATGTTTTCAACGATAAAGGTATTCAAGGTATCCTCACCTCTTTATCATATCAGTCGTCATTACCCTAATTTTATCGAAATTCCATATTTAGACCCAGTTTTATCGATAAAGATTTAAATTTTTGAAATAATTTTTTAATATTATGGTGTGAATTTGAGATAATATTATAGTTGTGGGTAGTATTTATAAATTTTGCAAAGTATCACAGTGGTTATATTATATTAGATTGGTGGGGAATATTAGGTTTAGCGAGGGATATTAAATACAATGGCTCAATCATTGGTGGACCCTAGCGAAATTATTATCGGATTGAAAAGCGACAAAAATATTTTATTGAAATAACGGCGGAAGTTTTCTGGTTGATCTTTTGAAACTACTTTCGGTAGTAAAAAATGCGATGTCGTGTGTGTTTGCATAGTAGCACTTACGGTATTGATTATTGATGCTTATGTGAGAAGTCACTCGGTTTGATTCCATTATTGTCGATTAATAATATGAATTATTATAGCGATAATGGCGTTTTGTTTTATTAAATATTATTAACGTAATAAAAGCGAAACATCTTTTATAAAAATAGAATACTTTATTAAAGTTATTACATAAATAGAATATATTATATTTTATTATGCGTAGTGTTGCGTAGTGTTTTGCATAGTGTTTTTTGCATAGTGTTGCATAGTGTTTGCATAGTAAAATGTTTTTATATAAATAGAATATATGATATTTTATTTAAAAGATTTTGCTTTAAATATGGATAGTCAGATTAAAATAAATCAATCTGGATAGTTCATGGATTAATTACTATGCATTCTATTTTCCTATAAATAGAAGCTCGTTCCTTCATTATTTTCTTACAATTCATTTGAAACTACTAGAGAGAAATTATAGAGAGAAGCTATAGAGAAAAAATCTATAGAGAAAAAGAAGAGTATACGGTACTTCCTTTACTTTGATATCCGATGTCTTTTACGGTAAGGGTATTATTATTTACTCAGTTATTATTATTTTGTATTCATGAAGAGAACTTGTTATTCTTCTTTATTATTACATTGAATAACTTTTGAGAACTTACATTATTCCATTCATTATTATTACATTGGAATAACTTTGTAAAAAGTGGTATACCTATATCATAACTTTTGTATATGCTGGCGTACCTATACTTGGTGAAATCCTTATGTTATTCCATTCTTATTTATTACATTGGAATAACTTTTGTATCTGTGAATCCCCTATACTTGGTGATCTTAACTTACATTATTCCATTCTTTATTATTACATTGGAATATCACATGCATGTGTTTTACAGGACTGGTTCCATTGTTTATTATTCGCATTTATTATTACATTGGAATATCACATGCATGTGTTTTACAGGACTGGTTCCATTGTTTATTATTATTCATTTATTATTACATTGGATCATCACATCGGTGTGTGTGAATTTCACGACTGGTTAGATTATTATTATTACATTGGAATAACTTTATCTATCTGCAATCTGCGCGTGCGTGGTGATTTCTTTTGTTATTCCATTCTTTATTATACCCGGTTTGGTTAAAACTTTGACTTATACTCCATGAAATTAGTAGAATATCCTTGATATTTGCGTTTCATCGATATCTTTTCATGGAAATATTCTTACGATCATTCTTGAATTTTACTCTACAAAAGCGATATCTTGTTGACAATTTGGGCGTTAATAATTCTGGATAAAATAATTCTTGAACTTGTTTTATTGAATTATTATGTCATTGTCATCATCCTCATGTTATATATGTTATGTTATCTTTGGCTTACGTGCGTAGATGAACTTAGTATGATTATGACCGAGGATCATTCGGTATAATCATGGCTTGTTATAAATGATGTGATAAAAAGTCCTCGATGGCACATAATGCGGTGATGGATAGTTTTTGGTATGATTATGACCGGGGGTGATTCGGTATAGTCATGACCATTGATAATTTGATGAAAATCCTTGGCCAGTGAATGCGAGGGATGATTAGATGTGGTGGTTTATTTATTAAAATTTGAGTCTCGGTGATAAAAATTGATGAAAACCTTTTAAAACCTAAAAGATAGTAGACTTTATTCTCTACTTGACTCTTTTAATGGATTGCATATTCATTGCAGATTAAAGCGGGTTGTCTATTGTATTTTATCGGTTTAACATTGTTGAAGGCTAATGATAATTTATTACGCATTATCTTAGTCATAATATTTCTTCTTGGGCTAGTTGAGCTCACCCTTTCTTTCCTTTATTCTCTTGAGAAATGAGAACATAGGCTGAGACGAGTCGGGGAGCGGAGTAATGGTCGGAGGATAGCATTAGTAGTCCTCACTATTACGTGAAATAGTGTGATAATAGTTGTAATGAGGACTCCTTTTGAGTTTGTATAATATCTAGTAGACAATATTTGTATTCAAACTCACGATTTATATGTCGTATTATTACCACGACAGATTATATTAATAAGTTGTATTTGAATTTATGTACCATGTAAGTGGCGACCCAAGATGGGTGGCGTATACCTAATTTTGGGAGCCATAAGCGTCGGTTGGTGATTCTGTTGATGGGGAATATCGAGCTTAGGGATATGATCCTGGCTGAGATGTGAGATAAGAACTAGGAGGGAGGCAGAATTCCTTATTTAGTATGACCTACCTAAATTTATTTGGTATTTAATTGGTGGGTCGAATATAGGGATAATATGTGATATGTTAATTAACCCTTGTTTTGTGGCGGTGTTTGAGAATGGCATCTGAAAATCTTTGAGATAAGCAATGAAGCACATGAGAGTGTTGATTCATTTCGAACAAAAGGTAACGACCAACAACACGATAATAATCATCTTTGGTGGCAGCAATTTTATCGAACAATGATAACCATCGTGGGGAAATTATCATGCTAAGAATGGTAACCACTTGATGGGTAATCATGGCAAAGATAATAGAAGTGGAAATTTCAAGAAGAGAGGTCATTTAGCTCGATTTTGTTGTGTATAGTGAAGTCGAAGTCCATTTGGGATAGTGGCACCAAAAAGTGGATATGGACAAAACAAAAAGTCGTTGGTTTTAGGAAGAGCGTTTTTCGTGACTTCTCAAAAAGGGTAACTTGAGAGCGAGTTAGCACGGGTTAGTTAATTATAAATTCTTGCGAAGTCTATACCTTATTAGATCTGGGTTCTACCCATTCTTTTATCTCTCTTGCTTGCGTTCAGCGTTTAAATTTGACTCAGGAGAAGTTAGACTTTGATTTATCTATTGAAACTTAGTTGGGAGAAACCTTCGTTACCTCCACTTATTTTTTTTATTAATCTTGTTGATTCAAATAAACACTTTCACGTTACTGTCGATCTTATCTTTTGAAAATACTTGCCTTTGATGTAATTTTGAAAAATCGATTGATTAACTACTCATTATTCTTTTTGTAAGGTTGTTAGCTTTTATATTCTAACCAACTTTGTTATCTGAATTCAAAGTAACCAAACCCTAAAGTTAATCATTTGTTATATCAAGCCATAAGTAAAAACCCCGAATCCTTTCGTTGTTGACTTCCTTGTGTGGAATGCAAAAGCGGACTTTACGTAAGGCGACGTCGTGAATGAAGATGGCAAGTTGATAGGTATCATTGTGAGGTCTTATCTAGGTTAAGGGATAGAAGTCACAGATTGGTATCGATGTGACGTCTTATCCAAGTCTTGGATGAGAAGTCCACGATTTTGAATGATATTTCTATCATTAATAATTTTCTTGGCGTATTCTTGAAGACTTCTAGCCTACCCTAGGCGTGAAATCGAATTTTGTATTGACCCGATCTGAAAACCCATTTCTTAAACCCTCGAATATTTCTTGACTAAAAGGATGCATTTTACGTGGATTATGATGAAAGTCATAATAAAAGCATTGGACTAATGAAAATCATGGGTATATGAAGTATTAGTAAGTGTTATGATGAGTTATGTTGGTTATTATGTGAAAACATGAAAGTTTCTTAGAAATCACAAAGAGTTGAAAATCAGATTTTGGTGAAAAAGCGTAACATGAAATTCAATTGACCATATCTCTATTATATTTTGAATTTTTGAGTGTGGTCAAGTCCTAGAGTTAGATCTATGAGTTACCTAACTAATCCAAGTGGAATTACTGGAAAAGGTGTTGTAGATTTTTGTGTGGACTGATTTTAGCAAAGGAGTGCAAAGCTGCAAAAAGCAAAAAAAATTCTGCTGCCATGATTTTAGAGGGGCTGTTTCGGCCACTTAAATTATGAGAAAAATTCTGGCCTTTTGGGACATGAAGGTATATGGTATAAAGTACCTCCTGTCCAAAAATGAGCTCATTCGACTTAAAATGAGCAAGTTATGACTATTTCAATATTTAGGTTTTAGAAAAAAAAAAATATATAGCAGGAGTTCTATAACTCAGATGACCATGAAATTTAAACTGGAAGCTCACGTTAACATGTGTAAGGTCCTGCCAAGATTTGGGAATTTTGGAGTTAAACTTGAGGTAGCTAATTTCTTAAGGAATTAATTAGAAATTGATTTTTGAAAAATAGTAAATGAATTTTAAAAATTAGAAAAAATATATTTTCATTATGGGACTATATTATACTAAATCCCAGGAAAAAATAATATTTTTGGGACTGATTTGGTATTTTTCATGAAAATAGTTTAATTCTGAACATATGAGTTAAATATGTTATGTGAAGTAACAAAAAGTTGAAAATAGGATTTTATGGCTAGAGAATCCTATATAGAGTATATGCATATTTTTTTTTGAGAGGATTTGATAATTGGTGATGATATCTTATGAGTATGGCATTTTGAATGATTAAATGCATTATATGGTAAAAGCGTAAACAATTGAGATAAATTGTTTATAAATTTAAGAAGTGATTAAAATATTGTTATAATATTAATGATATTAGATTATGAGATTATTAAGTGATTGATAACATGGGGATATTCTTGAATCTGGATAAATTATATTATAAATGTTTAATATTTATCCTTTATCTCATTTGATTGATTCTTTATATCATTATCCTCATGTTTATATTATGTTGAAAGTCATACGTGGCACTTGTATGTGCGTAGATGGACTTGGTATGATTATGACCGAGATTGTTGGTATAATCATAACTAGTAATTAAAAACACGATTATCTTTGGTAGTAGTGCATGGATAATTTGTGGTGGTGATATAATGAATACGATTATCTTTGGTAGTAGTCATGGATAATTTGTGGTCATGATACTAATGGTTATCTTTGGTAGTAGTCATGGATAATTTGTGGTCGTGATCTTAATGAATACCACGATTATCTTTGGTAGTAGTGCATGGATAATTTATTGGTGGTGAATCTAATGAATACGATTATCTTTGGTAGTAGTGCATGGATAATTTGTGGTGAATACTAATGAATACGATTATCTTTGGTAGTAGTGCATGGATAATTTGTGGTGGTGATACTAATGAATACGATTATCTTTGGTAGTAGTGCATGGATAATTTGTGGTGCGTGATCTTAATGAATACCACGATTATCTTTGGTAGTAGTGTGCATGGATAATTTATGGTGCGTGATCTTAATGAATACGATTATCTTTGGTAGTAGTGCATGGATAATTTAATGGTGCGTGATCTTAATGAATACGATTATCTTTGGTAGTAGTGCATGGATAATTTGTGGTGTGATAATTAATGAATACTTAATTATCTTTGGTAGTAGTGCATGGATAATTTTGGTGGTGATCTTAATGAATACCACGATTATCTTTGGTAGTAGTGCATGGATAATTTATTATGTCTTAATGAATACGATTATCTTTGGTAGTAGTGCATGGATAATTAGTGCATGGATAATTATGGTAGTGAATTAATGAATATCCTTGGCACGTAGTGCGGGGATGATTCGATGATATGGATTAATTATTGGTGAGTCTCGTGATGAAATATTAATTTCATGGATGTGGTAAAAAAGTCGTCTTTGGTAGTAGTGCATTGATAGACTTGGTATGATTATGACCACGGATTATTCGGTATAATCATGGTAGTAATTGAAAACACGAATATCCTTGGCGATGGTGCATGGATAATTCATGGTTGTTATACTATTAAAAATTGAGTCTCGGCATTATTGGTTTCTGATTGTATATCTTTGGCTTTGTAGTGCAAATGAATTGTTAATAAATATCTTTGGCACAGTGCAAAGATGAATTGTTAATGAATATCTTTGGTAGGATTGCAAAGATGAATTTAATGTTTTCAACGATAAAAGGTATTCAAGGTATCCTCACCTCTTTATCATACAGTCGTACCCTAATTTAGAGGCGAAATTCCATAAGGAGGGAGATTGTGAGACCCAGTTTTATCGATAAAGATTTAAATTTTGTCGAAATAATTTTTAATATTATGGTGAATTTGAGATAATATTATAGTTGTGGGTAGTATTTATAAATTTTGCAAAGTATCACAGTGGTTATATTATATTAGATTGGTGGGGAATATTAGGTTTAGCGAGGAATATTAAATACAATGACTCAATCATTGGTGGACCCTAGCGAAATTATTATCGGATTGAAAAACGACAAAAATATTTTATTGAAATAACGGCGGAAGTTTTCTGGTTGATCTTTGTTGAACTACTTTCGGTAGTAAAAAAATGCGATGTCGTGTGGTTGCATAGTAGCACGCGGTATTGATTATTGATGCTTATGTGAGAAGTCACTTTCGGTTTGATTCCATTATTGTCGATTAATAATATGAATTATTATAGCGATAATGGCGTTTTGTTTTATTAAATATTATTAGCGTAATAAAAGCGAAACATCTTTTATATAAAATAGAATACTTTATTAAAGTTATTACATAAATAGAATATATTATATTTTATTATGCATAGTGTTGCGTAGTGTTTTGCGTAGTGTTTTGCATAGTGTTTGCATAGTAAAATGTTTTTATATAAATAGAATATATGATATTTTATTTAAAAGATTTTGCTTTAAATATGGATAGTCAGATTAAAATAAATCAATCTGGATAGTTCATGGATTAATTACTATGCATTCTATTTTCTATAAATAGAAGCTCGTTCCTTCATTATTTTCTTACGAATTCATTTGAAACTACAGAGAGAAATTATAGAGAGAAATATAGAGAAAATCTATAGAGAGAAAGAAGAAGAGTATTACGGTACTTCTTCTTTGATATCCGATGTCTTTTTTACGGTAAAGGGTATTATTTGTTGTACTTGTAAGTGGGTATTATTCTTTGTTATTCATGAAGAGAACTTACATTATTCCATTCTTTTATTATTACATTGGAATAACTTTTGTAATGAAGATACTTGGTGAAATCCCATTATTCCATTTTTATTATTACATTGGAATAACTTTTAAAAAGTGGTATACCTATACATAACTTTGTATATGTGGCATACCTATACTTGGTGAAATCCTTATATTATTCCATTCTTATTTATTACATTGGAATAACTTTGTATCTGTGAAATCCCCTATACTTGGTGATCTTCTTACATTATTCCATTCTTTATTATTACATTGGAATATCACATGCATGTGTTTTTTACAGGACACAGTTCCATTGTTTATTATTCGCATTTATTATTACATTTGGAATATCACATGCGTGTGTTTTACAGGACTGGTTCCATTGTTTATTATTGACATTTATTATTACATTGGATCATCACATCCGATTGTGAATTTCACGACACAGGTTAGATTATTATTATTACATTGGAATAACTTTTATACATCTGAAATCTGCGCGTGCGTGGTGATTTCTTTTGTTATTCCATTCTTTATTATACCCGGTTGGTTAAAACTTTGACTTACATACTCCATGAAATTAGTAGAATATCCTTGATATTTGCGTTTCATCGATATCTTTTCATGGAAATATTCTTGATCATTCTTGAATTTTACTCTACAAAAGCGATATCTTGTTGACAATTTGGGCGTTAATAATTCACGGATAAAATAATTCTTGAACTTGTTTTATTGAATTATTATGTCATTGTCATCATCCTCATGTTATATATATGTTATCTTTTTGGCTTACGTGCGTAGATGAACTTAGTATGATTATGACCGAGGATCATTCGGTATAATCATGGCTTGATATAAATGATGTGATAAAAGTCCTCGATGGCACATAATGCGATGATGGATAGTTTTGGTATGATTATGACCGGGGGTGATTCGGTATAGTCATGACCATTGATAATTTGATGAAAATCCTTGGCCAGTAGTACGGGGATGATTAGATGTGGTGGTTTATTTATTAAAAGCGAGTCTCGTGATAAAAATTGATGAAAACCTTTTAAAACCTAAAAGATAGTAGACTTTATTCTCTACTTGACTCTTTTAATGGATTGCATATTCAATTGCTGATTAAAGCTGGTTTGTCTATTGTATTTTATCGGTTTAACAACATGAAAAGGCTAATGATAATTTATTACGCATTATCTTAGTCGTAATATTTCTTCTTGGGCTAGTTGAGCTCACCCTTTTCTTTCTTTTATTCTCTTGAAATGAGAACATAAATTTGGGGACGAGTCGGGGAGCGGAGTAATGGTCGAGAGGATAGCATTAGTAGTCCTCACTATTACGTGAAATAGTGTGATAATAGTTGTAATGAGGACTCCTTTTGAGTTTGTATAATATCTAGTAGACAATATTTGTATTCAAACTCACGATTTATGTCGTATTGTACCACAGCAGTTATATTAATAAGTTGTATTTGAATTTATGTACCATGTAAGTGGCGACCCAAGATGGGTGGCGTATACCTAATTTTAGAATCTGACCAAAACAGCCGGACTGTAAATATCGTGGAAATTTGTCTTAAAAGGGTATATTTTGTTGATTATTTTATCTATGGGATAATTTATTTTGTTCTTATCTCTTTGAAAATATTAATTGGGATGCTCTTTTTCTCTTTGAGGAGCAAAAGGTTCCTTTGCCGCCTTTATGTTGTGCTTTGGAGGCGAGACATTTGGTGGGAATCGGTAAAAGCGTACTCAACTTTTCTTTGTCTTGAAGATATCTTGGGAGAAGTTCCGAAATGAGTCGTTCAACGACAAATACTTTCCTAAAAGTATTGTTTCAAATAAACACTTGAAGGAGGTGGAGTTTATCAAGTTGGAACAAAAAGCAATATGACCGCATGCTTTATGAATACGAGGCAAAATTTGCGGAGTTATCACTATTCGTCCCCAACTTGGTGGATAATGAAGAGAGAATGGCGCGAATGTTTTAAGAGGTTTGAAGCGAGATATACGTCAACATCTTATTTCTCATAAACCGTGTTTGTATTCGAGATGTTGTAAATAGGGCTCGATTAGTGGAGTTTGAGCGATAATGAGTCAACGCAATTCTAAAAAATAGAGCGGTAAGCAAATTATAATACCGGTGATGTAGTAGTCATCGAAGCGGTGACAACAAGCGTGGAGGAATCAACGGGCGGATATGGTAACCACTTGATGGTAATCGTGGCAAAAACAATAAGAATGGACATTTCGAAAAAAGGAGATTCAATGATGATGGAAAGACGTCGGCCTGACCAAAGACCCGTTGTTAAGGAAGGAGAAAGACCACCTATCATATGCTTCAAATGCGGAGGAGAGGGACACATCAATCAAAATCTGCGCCATGCTTAGTCAAAGTATGTTATAATTGTGGAAGAGAGGTCACTTAGCTCGATTTTATTGTTTCTGAGAAGACAAATTCAGCTAGGATGGAGGCACCAAAGGTAGTCCAGAAAAATTCAAAACCCAGTGGTCTGAGGGGAGAGCGTTTGTTGTGACCTCCCGGAGAGCAAGGAACCCGAATGAAGTCGTCACGGGTAAACTTATCATAAACTCTAATGAAGTCTATACTTTATTTGATCTGGTTCTACCCATTCTTTTATTTCTCCTACTTGCGATCATCGATTAAATTTGACTCAGGAGAAATTAGACTTTGACTTATCTGTGGAAACTCCGTTGGGAAAAACCTTCATTACATCCACTTGCTTATAAGTCTTGTTTGGTTCAAATCGGTACCTTTACATTACACGTCGATCTTATTTCATTAAAAATACTTGCATTTGACGTGATTCTAGGGATTGATTGGTTAACTACTTATCATGCAAAAATTGATTATTTTAAATAAGTTGTTAGCTTTCATATTCTAATCAACCTATTATCGCGATTCAAACGACCAAACCATTAAAATCAATCACGGTCATCTCAAGCCATAAAGCTATTCATTTATTGAAAAGCGGATGTCAAGCTTTCTTAGCTCATATCACGATTTAAACAAAAATACGCCGGTTTTGAACGATATTTCTATTGTTAATAAATTTCTGACGTATTCCCTCAAGAACTTCTGGCCTACCCCGGGCGTGAAATTGAATTTTGTATCGACCTTGAACCCGAAGACAAAACCTATTTCCAAAGCCCCATGTCGAATGGCTCTATTGAACTTCGAGAGTTAAAGACCCAACTGCGGAATTGTTAGACATTGGCTTTATTCGTCCTAGTACTTCTCCTTGGGGTGCTCTGTTACTATTCGTGAAGAAGAAAGATGGGAGTATGCGACTTTGTATTGATTATCGGGAGTTGAATCATGTCACCATCAAAAATAGGTATCCATTGCCACGTATTGATGACTGTTTGACCCGATTAAGGAGCCAAATTCTTTTCAAAGATTGATCTTCGTTCCGGATATCACCAATTGAAGATTAGAACCACTGACATTCCAAAGACGGCTTTTAACTCATGCGGGCATTATGAATTCTAGTCGTGTCCTTTGGATTGACTAATGCTCCTCTTTGCCTTCATGGATATGATGAACCGAGTATTCAAGGAATATTTAGATCACTTTGTGGTCGTCTTTATTGATGACATCCTTATTTATTCCAAAATCCATGAAGATCATGAGCAACACTTGAGGTGACACTCCAAAAGCTTCGTAAATATAAGCTTTATGCCAAGTTGAAGAAATGTGAGTTAAAGCTTGAAGAAGTAGCATTCCTTGGGCACGTGGTATCAAGTCATGGAATATCTGCTTGACCAAAGAAAGATTGAAGCTATTCAAAGTTTGGAACAACCTAAATCGATGAATGAAAATCGTAGCTTTCTCGGTTTAAATTTGGTTATTATCGGAGATTCGTGGAAGGATTTTCTCGAATCGCTACTCCATCGACTCAAATTGACTTTTGAAAGATACAAAGTTCGATTGGAGCGAAGAATGTGAGAAGAGTTTTCAAGAACTCAAGAGAGACTTATTTCAAAGACTGCTCGGTGATACCATCCGCTCGGAGGATTTGTCATCTACATGATGCTTGAGCAAAGGGTTGGGATGTGTTCTTATGCAACATGGAAAAATTATAGCCTATGCCTCGCGACAACTCAAAGAATATGAGAGGAATTATCCTACTCATGATCTAGAGTTAGCATTTATTATCTTCTGCTTAAAATTTGGAGGCATTACTTGTATGGGAGAAAATGGAGATCTTTACGGATCATAAAATCCTCAAATATTTCTTCACTCAAAAGAACTCAACATGCGACAACGACGTTGGCTTGAACTGTTGAAAGATTATGATCATACCATCCAATACTGTGAGTCTCCAGATTTTATCAATAAAGATTTAAATTTTGTCGAAATAATTTTTAATATTATAGTGTGAATTTGAGATAATATTATAGTTGTGGGTAGTATTTATAAATTTTGCAAAGTATGCAAGTGGTTATATTATATTCGATTGGTTGGGGAATATTCGGTTTAGCGAGGAATATTAAATGCATGACTACCAATCATTAGTGGACCCCTAGCGTAATTATTGTTTCGGATTGAGAAAACGACAAAAATATTTTATTGAAATAACTATGGAAGTTTTACCGTTGATCTTTGTTGAACTACTTTCGGTAGTAAAAGTAATACGATGTCACGTGTGGTTGCATAAGTAGCACACGGTATTGATTATTGATGCTTATGTGAGAAGTCACTCAGTTTGATTCCATTATTATCGATTAATAATATGAATTATTATAATGATAATGACGTTTTGTTTTATTCAGTATTATTAACGTAATAAAATGCGAAACATCTTATATATAAATGAATATTTTATTAAAGTTATTCTATAAATAGAATATATTATATTTTATTATGCATAGTGTTGCGTAGTATTTTTGCATAGTGTTTAGTATTTGCATAGTAAAATATTTTTATATAAATAGAATATATGATATTTTATTTAAAGATTTTGCTTTAAATATGGACCGTCGATTAAAGTAAATCAATGCTGGACCGTTCATGAATTAATTACTATGCATTCTATTTTCCTATAAATAAGCTCATTCCTTCATTATTTTCTTACGAATTCAATTGAAACTCTGAGAGAGAAATTATAGAGAGAAGCTATAGAGAGAAAATCTATAGAGAGAAAGAAGAAGAGTATTCGGTACTTCACTACTTTGATATCCGATTGTCTTTTACGGTAGAGGGTATTATTTGTTGTACGTAAGGGATATTATTCGTTTGTATTCATGAAGAGAATTTCATTTATTCCATTCTTTATTATTACATTGGAATAACTCAGTATCTGTGATACCCTATACTTGGTGAAATCCTCTGTTATTCCATTCATTATTATTACATTGGAATAACTTTTGTAAAAGTGGTATACCCTATACATAACTTTGATATAAGGCATACCCTATACTTGGTGAAAATCTTATGTTATTCCATCCTTATTTATTACATTGGAATAACTTTGTATCTGCTGGAATCCCCTATACTTGGTGATCTTCTTCTTCATTATTCCATTCTTTATTATTCATTTGGAATATCCTGCATGCGTGTGTTTTACACCCAACTGGTTCAATTGTTTATTATTCCGCATTTATTATTACATTGGAATATCACATGCATGTGTTTTACACGGGACACAGTTCCATTGTTTATTATTCAAAGATTTATTATTCATTTGGATGATCATCCTCGTTTGTGTGAATTTCACGACTGGTTCCGTTATTATTATTATTCGTTGGAATAACTTTGTCATCTGAAGTACCGCATGCATGGTGATTTCTTTTGTTATTCCATTCTTTATTATACCCAAATAAGTAAAACTTTGACTTCTATACTCCATGAAATTAGTAGAATATCCTTGATATTTGCGTTTCATCCAAATATCTTTCATGGAAATATTCTTCCGATCATTCTTGAATTTTACTCTACAAAGCAAGATCTTGTTGACAATTTGGGCGTTACTTAATTCTCGGATAAAATAATTCTTGAACTTGTTTTATTGAATTATTATGTCATTGTCATCATCCTCGTGATATATTATGTTATCTTTGGCTTACGTGCATAGATGAACTTAGTATGATTATGACCGGGGATCATTCGGTATAATCATGGCTTGTTATAAATGATGTGATAAAAGTCCTCGATTGGCTTCAGTAATGCGATGATGGATAGTTTTTGGTATGATTATGACCGGGGTGATTCGGTATAGTCATGACCATTGATAATTTGATGAAAATCCTTGGCCGTAGTACGGGGATGATTAGATGTGGTGGTTTATTTATTAAAAATTGAGTCTCGTGATAAAAAATGATTAAACCTTTTAAAACCTAAAAGATAGTAGATTTTATTCTCTCTTGACTCTTTTAATGGATTGCATATTCATTGCAGCTTAAACCGGTTGTCTATTGTATTTTATCGGTTTAACATCATTGAAGGCTAATGATAATTTATTACGCATTATCTTAGTCATAATATTTCTTCTTGGGCTAGTTGAGCTCACCCTTTCTTTCACTTTGTTCTCTTCGTGAAATGAGAACATACCGGAGACGAGTCGGGGAGCGAGTAATTGTCCGAGAGGATAGCATTAGTAGTCCTCACTATTCCGTGAAATATTGTGATAATAGTATGCTTAGGGTATCCATAGTTTCGATCGAGACCCAAGATTCACTTCACGATTTTGGGTTAGTTTGCAAAAGCTATGAGCACAAAGCTTACGATTTAGCTTCGGCATATCATCCTCGAGGCCGGACGGACGATGGAGAGGACTATTCAAACTCTTGAAGATCTATTAAGACTCGTGTCCTTGATTTCAAGGAGTTGGGACAAGTTCTTACCATTGGTGGAGTTTTCCTACAACAACAAGTTATCAAGCAGAAGTATTGGCATGGCTCCATTCAAGTGTTGTATGGAAGAAAGTGTCGTTCTCGGTATCTTTGGGATGAGGTGGGTGAAGCCACGTTGTTGGGGCCGGAGTTGAATGCGTATGACTACGGAAAAAGATTCAAACGATCCGAAATGATGTATAAAAACCTCACAAAATCGACAAAAGAGTTATCTTGATCTTCATCGAAAGGGCGTGGAATTTGATATAGGAGATCATGTGTTGTTAAAAGTTGCTCCATGGAAAGGAGTTACAAGATTTGGAAAGAGAGGAAAACTTAATCCTCGATTCATCGGTCCATTTTAATCCTCGATCGAGTAGGAACCGCGTGGCCTATAGACTCGCTTTCGCTTGAAATATGTCTCGTGTTCATAACGTTTTCACATATCCATATTACGTAAATATGTGAAAGACCCGAACCACATTATTGAGTTAGAACCGGACGAAATAGCGGAAGATTTGACGTATGAAGAGAGGTTCTGTTCAAATCTTGGATAAGAAGGAACATATTCTACGCTCGAGGTTATACCTCAAGTCAAAGTTTTGTGGAGGAACCACGATGTTGAGAAATGACTTGGGAGTTAGAATCGAAATGAAATCAAGGTATCCTTACCTCTTGACATACCAGTGCGTACCCTAATTTCGAGGGAAAAATTTCATAAGAAGGGAGGTTGTAAGACCCCAACTTTTATAAATAAAGATGAATTTTTCTATAAATATTATTTTTGAATATTATGGAATAAATTTGATATAATGTTATAGTTGTGGGTAATATTTATAAATTTTGCAAAGTATGCAAGTTGTTTTAAAATATTCGTTTGGTGGGGAATATTCTTTTTGTTAGGAATATTCGTACAACTACTCAATCATTGGTGGACCCCATGTGAAATTATTATTCCGATTGAGAAAACGACAAAAATATTTTATAAAAATAACTATGGAGGTGTTACTGTTAAAAGCTGTTGAACTACCCGGTGGTAAAAGTACGATGTCGTGTGGTTGCATAGTAGCACACGGTATTGATTATTGATCTTTACGTGAGAAGTCACTCAATTATGCTTAATTATTACTACGATAATTCTTTGCGTCATCATATCTCTTATATTATTGATTCAATTATTGTCACAAATTATCATCATATAATATGTTATAGTATTAAATCAATAATTGAGGCGATAAGTTATAAATGATTAATAATTGTTGAAAGATTAAATATGTGTTGATTAAAAATAAAATGATTTGTGGTAAGTTTGATTATTTTATGGGGGGCTCGTATGTCATCATCTAAGAGTCTCTTCGTCGATAATAATTACCTTTGTGAATAGTAATTACCTTCGTCGATAGTATTTACCTTCGTTAATAGTAATTACCTTCGTTAATAGTAATTACCCTTGTGAATAGTAATTACCTTCGTTAATAGTAATTACCCTTATGAATAGTAATTACCTTCGTCGATAGTAATTACCTTTACCGACGTCGAACCACTTGTCGTTTCACATTCTGAGCGCCGAACCACTTGTCGTTTCACATTCTGACGGCGTCGAACCACTTGTCGTTTCACATTAGAGCGTCGAAACCACTTTTCTTTTCACATCATCATCGTCAAGCCACTTGCTTTTTCACATGGCGGTCTTAAGCTAGAAATCTTCTATAAATAGAGGCCTAGTGCTTCATTATTTTTCACAAATTCATTCAAGCTATAGAGAGAAAAGTATAGAGAATAAGAGAAAGAAGAAGAGTATTTTGTTACTACACTTTCTTTGCGATATTCAATCTCCTACCAAAAGTAAGGGGTGTTATTCTTTCTTATTCATGAAGAGAACTGTTGTTATTCCATTGCTTATTATTACATTGGAATAACTTTTGTATCGTGGTTTACCCTATACTTGGTGACATTCTTCTATTATTCATTTGGAACATCACATGCATGTGTTTTACAGGACTGGTTAAAATCTTTTATTATTATTCTGTTGGAACATCCTATGCATGTGTTTTTACACCGGACTGGTTCCGCCTTTATTATTATTACATTTGGAACATCCTATCATGTGTTTTACACGGACTGGTTCCGTCTTTATTATTATTACATTGGAACATCACATGCATGTGTTTTTCTGCCGGACTGGTTCTATTCTTTATTATTCTCATTTGGAACATCACATGCATGCGTTTTTACGGCGGACGAGATTCTGTTATTTATTATTCTATTGGAATAACTTTTGCACAAGGATCTATCGCATGCATGGTGATTTCTTTTGTTATTCTATTCTTTATTATACCCAGGTTAGTTAAAACTTTGACTTCTATACTCCATGAAATTTGTGGAATATCCTTGATATTTGCGTTTTCATCCATATCTTTTTTCATGGAAATATTCTTCCGATCATTCTTGAATTTTACTCTAAAAAAAGATCATGTTGATAATTTGGGCGTTAATAATTCTGGATAAAATAATTCTTGAACTTGTTTTATTGAATTCTTATATCATTGTCATCATCCTCATGTTTTTATTATGTTGAAAGTCATCTGTGGCACATAGTGCGTAGATGGACTTGGTATGATTATGACCGAGAGACTATTCGGTGTAATCATGGCCGTAATGTTACAAATGATGTGATAAAAATCCTCGAATTGGTAGTGGGTGTATTGGTGACGCGATTGTTGGCATGATCATGACCATTAATGAATACACAAATATTCTTGGCCGTAGTGCATGAATAATTGTGGTCGTGATACTAAAGAATATCCTTGGTAGTAGTGCGGGGGTGATTCGATGATGTGGAATATTTATTAAAGTGAGTCTCGGCTATAATTGATGATGAAAATCTTTTAAAACCTAAAAGATAGTAGACTTTATTTTCTACTTGACTCTTTTAATGGATTGCATATTCATTGCAGATTAAACCGGTTGTCATGGTATTTTATCGGTTTAACATTGTTGAAGACTATTGAAAATTTATTACGCATTATCCTAGTCATAATATTTCTTCTTTGGTTTGGTTGAGCTCACCCTTTCTTTCATTTATTCTCTTGGAAATGAGAATATAGGCTTGAGACGAGTCGGGAAGCAGTGATGGTCTGAAGATAGCATTAGTAGTCCTCACTATTACGTGAAATAGTGTGATAATAATTATAATGAGGACTCCTTTTTGAGTTTGTATAATATCTAGTAGACGATATTTGTATCTAAACTCACAGTTTATGTCGTATTGTACACGACAGTTATGTTAGTAAGTTGTATTTAAATTACGCACCATGTAAGTTGTGGCGCCCCAAAATAGGTATACATCACCCATTCCGAGTTGTCAATACATGGTGCGAAAACAACTACAACTTTTATTATTACAACAATAAAAGCGTGAGTTTGAATACAAATATTATCTTCTAGACAATATCTATACTCAAATAAATCCTCATCATATTTATTGATACATTATTTTACAAAAATGGTGAGGACTACTAAACAACTCTCTCTAGAACCTTCATTCCAAACCCCAGGCTGCGTCTTCGCTATATTCTCGCCTCTCTGAGAAGAAAAATGGAACAAAAAGGAAAAGGGTGAGCTCAAGTAGCTTCGATAAAAATATTATGACTAAGATAATATACAACAAATTACCGTTAGTCTTCAACGGAAAAAATCTAATAGAATCTGATAGATGACAAATTTTAAATCAATATTAGCGGTGAAATAATAATTCATTAGAAGAGTTAAGTAGAGAATGCAAACTACTATCTTCCATGTATGAATTTAAAAGTGCATCGTCTATCTTTTATCCTTGTAACATCAATCAATATATATTTGGAATCACATATTCATATTTGCACTACAGGCCAAAGATATTCATCACCGTTAGTTATGTGTTATCTAAACACTGTTCATCTTTGCACTATACATGCCAAAGATATTCTTCAAAATCATTCATCTTTGCCTTCTGAGGCCAAAGATATTCCATAATATCATCATTTAAGGCGAAGATGATGAAAAATATTTTAAAAGAAACGAATCCAGTGAAACAAAATGACAAGGATTAAGGATTAAGGATTCGTACTTTGTTTTATTCACGTCCAAAAATACCTCAAAAATAATCGCAGTGGTGTAAAATTCAAGAATGATCAAAACATGGTTACAATCAAAGCTAGTATCCGAATAGATATTTTGGACGAAAAGAAAAATTTTATTTTTTCGATAAATAGTCTTAAATGATTAAATGAATAGTATGATATCGTGAATAATTATTCGTATTCGTGAATAAGTAACTCAGACACCAAAAGTTCAAACTTTGATAAAAACTTCGGATCAATATTTCAACATAATGATATTGAAAAAATAATATCATTACGAAAAAATAATATCCCTTACCTCGAAAGATTAGTACTTACATTTGGAATCTAGGGTATAGTCTTTGAAGGAACTTACACCCGTCTAACAATACTCAAAGTATACTCAAAATACTCACAAGAATACGCTCGATAATATAGAGAGAAAACTTTAGTTTAAATTGTGATTTTCAATTCTAACTTAAGACCCTATTTATAGGAAAATCTTTAGAACACCAAAGCGAAAAAAATTTAATAAATTAATAATATTATTTTTCAAATTTCCTACGCCCACTAATTTGGTCCAAGACATCACCACCATGTGACAAAACATTAAAAACGTTTTTCTTAATTTAAATATTTAAAACTTCCAAAATCAATTATTTGAACTTGAACTTCAATAATTCACAATAAATAGCCCTTTTATCGGAAAATTCGAATCTACTTAATTTTTATAAGAAATTCAATTCTCTACAACTTTGCGAGAAGAAAGTTTTTCCAAATTCCAAATGAAATTGACCAAATCCACAAACAGACGATTTTACGGTATAATCAAATTTCATCGATAAATGGGGTCCACCATGACATGTTTAACATGTTTTAAACATTTATTGCAACAAAAATACTCTTCCTCCTCGTATACTCATATATCTCACATTAGTTGTAAAAATATCACCATTATTATATTATTAAAATATAATAATATATTTAAATGAATTATTTTATCGAGAAAAGATAAAATTTCAATTTTCAACAATTGTCACATTAAAATTTTTCTCCATCTATATCCACAAAAAATCAATATTTTCTCATCATATGAATCAATAATTAATTATTCACAAATAATATTACGAATCACAATATTGACAACCGAGTAGGTTTCAGGAAGGGGGCTTTCGATAAGAATTTCTCCTTCTTGGAGTAGCATGATTAGGTGACCAAACCTCTCCTTGTATGAACTTTCTAGACATTGCCAATAATGTTATCTAATAATATTATTCAGATAATATGAATTATTAGCTTCGATAATAAAAAATATTGTGTAATGACAATTATTGAAACAACGACAATATAAAATATCAACGCAAAGAATTATTGAATCAATAAAATAAAATCTTGAGCGATAATTACTGTAACCATTATTGAGTAGTGCCTTCTTTACGTAAGAATCAATAATTGGTGCAATACGATTAATCTTCTTGTGTTTTAACCACCGAGTATTTTAACAAGATTAATTGAACAACTTCTGCCGTTATTTTTAACCAACTTATATTTGTCGTTTTCTTCATCTAATCGCTTTTCGTTATGGGGCCCTACATATTGCATACCGTCGTCTGAATATTCTGAAGCCGATCTGAATATTTCACGACCAAACGAATATTCCCAAACAATGAATATTTTATAACCACTTGCTTATTTTGAAATATTTAGTATTTTACCCCTAACTATCCACATTAATCACATCAACCCTTACTATTTCAAAATAATAAATAGAAAATTAAATTTCATTAATAATAAGTTGGGGTCTTACATAAGTGATGCGTGATGTATACCTAATTTTGGTGATAATGCACCTAAAACTACCTAATTTTGGACATACATCCGATTTCCATTTCATACTTGCGCACCATTTTTCTGATGCCTTTTATCACTTTTTATATATGTGACCCATTCTATGTTGATTGATGATGAAACTTTCATTTTGCTACCTTTCACTTTCATGATTCCATTTCCCAATGAACTTGCTCTCATTCTGCGTACTTCATTTTTCTGATGTTCACACCTTGATTATCATTTCGCCACGATGATATGTGTGAGCTTTTGCCATCCTATAAGCGGCGATCCCATGATGGTTACATTGATGATGAAACTCCATTATTTTAACTTTACGAATCCTTTCCACTTATAAAGCATGATTCCTATTTTCCCAAATTCCTCCTCTACAATGCCATACTGTGGTAAGCACACCTCTCCATTACTGATACATACCTTTAGAGTCCCATGCCCAAAACCACTAATTCTCCTCTGATATTCACCATGTGATTAACATTTCATTGTGCGATCCCCCGCATAATGCATTGACACAGGCTTTTGCCCGAAACCCAGTTTTATGAATAAAAATTAATTTTCTCGAAATAATTTTTTATATATATGGTGTGAATTTGAGATAATGTTATAGTTGTGGGTAATATTTATAAATTTTGCAAAGTATATAACTGAGTTGTCATATTATATTCGATTGGTGGGGGAATATTAGTTTTAAAATCGAAAATATTAAATGCGACGACACAATCATTAGTGGACCCCTAGCGGAATTATTGTCGGATTGAAAAATATGACAAAAATATTTTATTGAAAATAACGGCGGAAGTTTTACTGGTTGATCTTGTTGAACTACTTTCGGTAGTAAAAAATGCGATGTCTGGCGTTGTTGCGTAGTAGCTACACGGTATTGATTATTGATATTTATGTGAAAGTCACTCGGTTTTGTTCGATTATTGCTTTCTGATAGTTGTTGCGTAGTATCTCACATTATTTGATTCAATTATTGTTGTTGATTTAGAAGTTTTGTTTTATTACGTAATTAAATAATAAAATAGAAACATCTTTTATATAAAAGCGAGAATACTTTATTAAAGTTATTACATAAATAGAATATATTATATTACATTATGCGTAGTATTTTGCGTAGTAAAAATCTTTTATATAAAAAATAGAATACTTTATTAAAGTTATTACATAAATAGAATATATTATATTTTATTATGCATAGTGTTTTGCATAGTGCGCATAGTGTTTGCATAGTAAAAATCTTTTTATATAAATAGAATATATTATATTTTATTTAAAAGATTTTCTTTTAAATATGGATAAATCAGATTAAAGTAAATCAATCTGACCAGTTCATGGATTAATTCTTATGCATTCCATTTTCTATAAATAGAAGCTCGTTCCTTCATTTATTTCTTACGAATTCTTTGAACTACTGAGAGAGAAACTATAGAGAGATATAGAGATAGAAGAAAAGTTTTTACTTTACTTCTTTACTCTTATATCAAGTATTATTTTACGGTAAGGGATATTATTCTTTTGTATTCAAGAAGAGAACTTACATTATTCCATTTCTTTATTGTTACATTGGAATAACTTTGTATCTGTGGGCTACCTATACTTGGTGACATTCTTACTATTATTACATCTTTATTATTACATTGGAATATCACATATGCATCTTTATCTGTGGGACTGGTTCCATTTTATTATTATTAATCTTTATTATTACGTGGAATATCACATACATCTTTATCTGTGGGACTGGTTCCATCATTTATTATTCGCATTTATTATTACATTTGGAACATCACATCGGGTGTGAATTTCACGACACAGTTTAGATTATTATTATTACATTGGAATAACAAATACATGTCAAATCTGCGCGTGCATGGTGATATCTTTTGTTATTCCATTCGGTTATTATACTCGATTGATTAAAATTTTGACTTATATACTCCATGAAATTAGTGGAATATCCTTGATATTTGCGCTTCATCCGATATCTTTTCATGGAAATATTCTTACGAGCATTCTTGAATTTTATTCTACAAAAAGAAGTATCGTGTTGACAATTTGGGCGTTATTGGTTCTGGACAAATTAATTCTTGAACTTGTTTAATTGAATTCTTATATCATTGTCATCATCCTCATGTTTATGTTATGTTGAAAGTCATCACGTGGCATTGTAGTGCATAGATGGACTTGGTATGATTATGACCGAGGATTATTGGTATAATCATGGCCAATAATATTACAAATGATGTGAAAATTAAAAGTCCTCATTGGCGTAGTGCATTGATGGATGATTTTTGTATGATTATGGCTATGGATTCTCTTGACGAGGAGGCGCAAAGATGAATTGTTTTATGGCATGATCGGGGCCAGTTGATGAAAACACGATTATCTTTGGCACGTGGTGCATGGATAATTAAGTGGTGCGTGATCTTAAAGAATATCCTTGGCACGTAGTGCGCGGGGATGATTTAATGATGTGGATTATTTATTGAAATTTGAGTCTCGTGATAAAAGTGATGAAAAACTTTTTAATCATAAAAGATAGTAGATTTTATTCTCTACTTGACTCTTTTAATGGATTGCTTGTTCATTGCAGATTAAACTTGATGTCTATTATATTTTATCGGTTTAACATTGTTGGAGGCTAATGATAATTTATTACGCATTATCTTAGTCATAATATTTCTTCTTGGGCTAGTTGAGCTCACCCTTTCTTTCAACTTTATTCTCTTGAAAATGAGAATATAGTGGGACGAGTCGGGGAGCGGAGTGATGGTCGAGAGATAGCATTAGTAGTCCTCACTATTACGTGAAATAGTGTGATAATAATTGTAATGAGGACTCCTTTTGAGTTTGTATAATCTCTAGTAGATAATATTTGTATTCAAACTCACGGTTTATGTTTTGTCGTATTATTGTACCTACGGCAGTTGTATTAGTAAGTTGTATTTGAATTACATACCATGTATCTGGCGACCCAAGAGGGTGGGTGATGTATACCTAATTTTGGGGCGTCACGGTTGGTATCAAAGCTTAGGGATATGATCCTGGCTAAGATGTGAGATAAGAACTAGGAGGAGAGGCGGGAATTCCTTTACTAGTATGACCTACCTAAGTTTATTTGGTATTTAATTGGTCGGTCGGATATAGGGATAATATGTGATATGTTAATTAACCCTTGTTTTGTGGCGGTGTTTGAAAATGGCATCAAGAATGTTGAGAATATCAATGGAGCACGAGAGGCTATTGATTCTCCGGAGATCGATAATCGGGGACAATGTGCAACGGATGGCGATAATCCTCATGTAAACAACAACAACAGATCGATTGATGAGACGATGAGTGACGTTTAAGAGCTTTTAGAATTCATGCAACATCGGTGAAATCACTCATGTTCATAATGTAGGAGGAAACAATGGCAACCCACGGTTGGTCATAATCACGCATTAGCAATTCGAGGTTGGGACCACCAGGGGGGACCACCGGAGTTTTGGGAAAGCGAACCACTTAAAGCGGAGACATGGATAAAAGCGGATTACCAAGATATTTGATGTCTTGGAATGCTCGAGGAAGGAAAAAGGTTCCATTCGCCACCTTTATATTGCGTGAAGAAGGAGATCATTGGTGGGAATCGTAAAAGCGTACCCGACTGGCCTTTTCTTTCAAGATGTCTTGGGAGAAGTTCGAAGAATTATTCAATGACAAGTACTTTCACGAAAGTATTAAATCACATGAAGGAGGTAGAATTCATCAAAATTGGAGCAAAAAATAATATGGCCAGTGTCGCGATGCGAGAGCTAAGTTTGCGGAGTTATCCGGTTTGCATCCCATTTGGTGCGATAATGAGGAAGCGAATGGCGCGAATGTTTTTGCGAGGTTTGAAACTTAGATATCGTCGATACCTCATTTCTCACAAACTTTGTTTATATTAGGATGTTGTGAATAGGGCTCGATTATTGGAGCGCGATAATGAGTCGGCCTGACAACCAAAAGCGACGACCAACAACACGATAATAATCATCTGGGTGTGTAGCGGTCGTGAACAACGATAACCATCGTGGGGATATTATCATGCGAGAATGGTAACCATTTAGGTGGTAATCATGGCGAAGATAATAAGAATGGACATTTTAAGAAGAAGGTTCAACAATGGCGTGAAGGCGTCGGCACGGACACCCGTTTCAAAGGAAGAAGAAGCGCCCATCGGTCGTATGTTTCAAATCTGGACAAGAGGGACACATCAAATCAAGCTATGCATGACAATCAAAAGCGTGTTTTAATTGCGGAAGAAGGTCACCTAGCTCGATTTTGTCGTATGGTGAAGTCGAGTCCAAGCTGGGATAGTGATGCCAAAGGATGTCCCGACAAGCCCAAAGCGGTGGTTTAAGAGAGCATTTTTTTTCTCGTGACGAGGAACACGAATAAAATTATCACGGGTAAGTTAATCATAAGCTCTTCTGAAAGTCTATCTGAGTGTTGAATCTGGGTTCTACTCACTCTTTTATTTCACCTAGTTGTGTTCAATGTTTGTACTTAACTCCGGAGAAGTTAAACTTTGATTTATCTATTGAAACTCCATTGGGAGAAACCTTCGTTACCTCCATTGTTTATAAATCTTGTTTGATTCAAATCAACACTTTCACGTTACCTGTCGATCTTATCTCTTTAAAAATACTTGCCTTTGATGTGGTTTTTTTTTTGAAACGATTGGTTAACTACTCATCATGTTTTTTAATTAAGGTTGTTAGCTTTCATATTCTAACCAACCTATTATGCGAATTCAAGCAACCAAACCACTAAATTCGATCATTGTCATATCGAAGCCATAAGTAAAAGCCCCAGATCCTTTTGTTGTTGACTTCCTTGTGTGGAATGCAAAAAAGCGGACTTTTACGTAAGGCGGCGTCGTGAATGAATGACAAGTTGATAGGTATCATTGTGAGGTCTTATCTAGGTTAAGGGATAGAAGTCACGAGTTGGTATCGATGTGACGTCTTATCAAGTCTTGGATGAGAGAAAATGTGATTTTGAATGATATTTCTATCGTTAATAAATTTCTTGGCGTATTCTTGAAGACTTCTTAGCCTACCCCTAGGCGTGAAATCGAATTTTGTATTGACCCGATCTGAAACCCATTTCTTAAAACCCTCAAATATTTCTTTACTTAAAAGCGAGCGTAACATGCGCGAAAGATGTTGGCTCATTTGTTGAAGATTACGATCGTACCATTCATATCATCGTGGAAGAAGCGAGCGTGGTAGGCGGCGTGTTGAGTAGAAGATCGTATCGTTTACTGAGTGCGATGTTGTTAACACAAAAAGACCCATTTAAATATACTTACAAATGATGAAGATAGAGTTAAAGACTCAGGGACCCAGTGAAGATAACGAATATCTGAGTAGAATCGACTTTAATCGATAAAGTTAAAAGCGCTTCAAACTACATACTCGAAGGCGATGAATGTGAAGAAGAAGGTTCAAGAGGCGTTATTCTAGAAGCGAAGAATCGACGAAGAAAGAAATCTCAACCCTCGATTTAATTGGCCCATTTGAAATCCTCGATGAAGTAGGAGCGTAGCTTATAGACTCGTTTTACTGCTTGTATGTTGCGTGTTCATAACTTTTTTTTACGTGTCGATGTTACGTAAATATGTGGATGACCCGAACCACATTATTAATTTAGAATCGGACGAGATAGCGGATGATTTAACGTATGAGATCTCGTGTTAAAATCTTGGATAAGAAGAATCGTATCCAACACTCGAGGTTATACCTCGAGAGTTAGAATCTGAAATGAAGTCGAGGTATCCTCACACATTAGGCATACCGAGTGCGTCGTAAATTTTAGTGAAATTCCATAAGGAGGGAGATTGTGAAACCCAGTTTTATGAATAAAAATTAATTTTCTCGAAATAATTTTTTTATATTATGGTGTGAATTTGAGATAATGTTATAGTTGTGGGTAATATTTATAAATTTTGCAAAGTATCTGAAGTTGTCATATTATATTATTTGATTGGTGGGAATATATTCGTTTTAAGCGAAATATTAAATGCGATGACACAATCATTAGTGGACCCCTAGCGGAATTATTGTCGGATTGAAAAAAGCGACAAAAATATTTTATTGAAAATAACGGCGGAAGTTTTACAGGTTGATCTTTGTTGAACTACTCGGTAGTAAAAGAAATGATGTCTGGCGTCTGGCGTTGTTGCGTAGTAGCACGGTATTGATTATTGATATTTATGTGAGAAGTCACTCGGTTTTGTTCGATTATTGCTTCTGATAGTTCTTTGCGTAGTATCTCACATTATTTGATTCAATTATTGTTGATTTAGAAGTTTTGTTTTATTAAATTATTATTAATAAATAAAATAAACATCTTTTTTTATAAAACAGAATACTTTATTAAAGTTATTACATAAATAGAATATATTATATTACATTATGCATAGTATTTTTGCATAGTAAAATCTTTTTATATAAAAGCAAAATACTTTATTAAAGTTATTACATAAATAGAATATATTATATTTTATTATGCATAGTGTTTTGCATAGTGCATTAGTGTTTGCATAGTAAAAATCTTTTTATATAAATAGAATATATTATATTTTATTTAAAAGATTTTTCTTTAAATATGAATAGTCAGTTAAAAATAAATCAATCTGGATAGTTCATGGATTAATTCTTATGCATTCCATTTTCTATAAATAGAAGCTCATTCCTTCATTATTTTCTTACGAATTCTTTGAACTCTAGAGAGAAACTATAGAGAGAGAGATAGAGAGATAGAAGAAAAGTTTTTACTTTCTTCTCTTTTCTTATATCAAGTATTATTTTTTACGGTAAGGATATTATTCTTTTGTATTCATTCAAGAGAACTTACATTATTCCATTTCTTTATTGTTACATTGGAATAACTTTTGTATCTGTGAGCTACCTATACTTGGTGACATTCTTACATTATTACATCTTTATTATTACATTGAATATCACATGCATGCTTTATCTGTATCAGGACTGGTTCCATTTTATTATTAAAATTTTATTATTACATCCGGAATATCACATGCATCTTATCTGTGGGACTGGTTCCATCATTTATTATTCAGCATTTATTATTACATTGGAACATCACATCCGGTGTGAATTTCACGACTTTGTTTAGATTATTATTATTACATTGGAATAACAAATCTATCGCAATCTGCGTGCGTGGTGATATCTTTTGTTATTCCATTATTCCATTATTATATACTCGGTTGATTAAAATTTTGACTTCTATACTCCATGAAATTAGTGGAATATCCTTGATATTTGCGCTTCATCGATATCTTTTCATGGAAATATTCTTACGAGCATTCTTGAATTTTATTCTACAAAAAGTATCGTGTTGACAATTTGGGCGTTATTGGTTCTGGACAAATTAATTCTTGAACTTGTTTAATTGAATTCTTATATCATTGTCATCATCCTCATGTTTATGTTATGTTGAAAGTCATACATGGCACATGTGCATGCATAGATGGACTTGGTATGATTATGACCGAGGATTATTAGGTATAATCATGGTAGTAATGTTACAAATGATGTGAAAATTAAAAGTCCTCATTGGCGTAGTGCATTGATGGGCAGTTTTTGGTATGATTATGGCTATGGATTCTCTTGACGAGGAAGCAAAGATGAATTGTTTTATGGCATGATCGGGACCAGTTGATGAAAACACGATTATCTTTGGCGTGTGTGCATGGATAATTAATTGGTGGTGATCTTAAAGAATATCCTTGGCACAGTAGTGCGGGGATGATTTAATGATGTGGATTATTTATTGAAATGAGTCTCGGCGATAAAAGTGATGAAAAACTTTTAAATCATAAAAGATAGTAGATTATATTCTCTCTTGACTCTTTTAATGGATTGCTTGTTCATTGCGAGTTAAACTTGATGTCTATTATATTTTATCGGTTTAACATTGTTGGAGGCTAATGATAATTTATTACGCATTATCTTAGTCGTAATATTTCTTCTTTGGGCTAGTTGAGCTCACCCTTTCTTTCTTCCTTTATTCTCTTGAAATGAGAATATAGGCTTGGGACGAGTCGGGGAGCGGAGTGATGGTCGAGAGGATAGCATTAGTAGTCCTCATTATTACTAAATACATGAAATAGTGTGATAATAATTGTAATGAGGACTCCTTTTGAGTTTGTATAATCTCTAGTAGACAATATTTGTATTCAAACTCACGGTTTATGTTTTGTCCATTATACCGATCTTGAGCGATTGTATTATTAAGTTTATTTGAATTACATACCATGTATAAGCTGGCGACCCAGAGATGGGTGATGTATACCTAATTTTGAGGCGTCAGTATGATTTAATATTTCAACTTTAACAATGTTTTTTATTTAAAATTAGGTTGTTACATGGTCAAAATATTTTAATATTATTTAATATCATAATTAGTTCATCAAAATATTTTAATATTATTTAATATCATAATTAGTATGATCTTTGTTGACTTTTTAACAATTAATATAAGTTGCAAGATATATTAAAATATACAAATGTTTATCAAAGTCTTGATAAAAAAATCTATAAAAGTTTATCACTTATTTCATGGAGTCTTTAAATGTAATTTTAAAACTCTTTAAAAAGTCATTAAAATCCACAAACTATACAAAAATATGATACTTGAAAAAAGTATTTTAAAGTCATTATTGAATACACCCTCCTAATTTTAGCACGATGTATTTCCTTTTCTAACAAATACTACTTAAAAAAACATATTTATGATTAATAATTATAAAAAAATAAAATCAAAATTTATTTTCATTTTAAAAATAAAACAAAAAAAAATCAATTATAAAAACATATTTCTAGCTAGCTCTAGTTTTTTATATATAAATTAGAGGGATGTTAAAGTAACAATAATATAAATTAAATAAATTTATTAAAAAATAAAATAAAAATTTATATCTTACTATATAAAGGATAAAATTTATCTTTAATTTATGTTTTGTTTTGAAAATATAAAACACATGTAGTTTCAAGTGGGTTAATTTTTGAACTTGTATTTGGGAGCAGGCTATTAAGGCGGCGCCATTGACGATTATTTGGTGGATTGCGGAGGAGATCTCGGTGGAGATAGATTCTACATAAGTGTTTCATTTTAAAGAATAGAGTGTGACGATTTTACCTTCAATATATCAAAAATATTTAAATATAAAATAAAAAATATTTTTTTTAACACACATCAGCTGAGTTATGCCCCACCCAGTAAATTACATCAATAATTTTTGACTTGACAAACTTATTTGAATGGAATTAGAAAAAAAATAATAGTTCAATCATTTAATTGATAAAATTAAATGATGGATCGTAAAATATGACTTATAATTTAGAGTAATAAATTATATTTAAGTCTAAAAAAAAAAAAATCAAACATCCACAATAATGCAATTTTTTGTAAATGTGATGCGAATCTGGTTGTGATTTTTTACACTTCTATAACTTAAAAAATTTATATAATAAATTTAAAATAAAATACAAAGAGAATGAGTCATTTTATAAAGAAAATTCACAATTAGAAGAATTTTTGTTTATATTTTTTGGAAATAAGTGATCATGTGAAATTTTATTAAAACTCCAGCTAGTTATTAGAATTTTACCGTAATTAGATATGTCTGTTTTCCCCTCATTTGTACCCGCCACCCAGTCTACTCTATTTATACCTCGTTGACGTTTCTCACCCCATATTTATTTTGATCTCAGGTTTTCTTCACAAACGCAGCACTAGATCGCTCTCCGAAGGCTCATATAGTCATATAGGTTTATCACATCTTCAATTTCAAGTTTTAGTTTGCTTTCTTCTTTGAGGTATCCGGTGAACGATCGCCTCTATGTTCTGCATGCTGATCGCTTATAACATTTTTTTTAAATTTTTTATTTATGGAGGTTTTTGCTGAATTATTAGAAATATTTTAATTTTCTGTTTAGGAAATTTGCAAGTTCATAATACTAGTCTCAATTTGAGGTTCTATATAACCGATTTATTAGGGTTTATATATGTGTTCTACTTTTCATTTGAACATTTTTCTGTTTGAGGCTTTTATTTATTTATTGTGTTCTGTAGACTGTAAAATTATGTCGTTTGTAATCCACATTAGCTTGCCACAGTAGGATTGGAAAATTATTCTAATTTTTATTGTCTGAATTTATACTGAGCTCAACTAGGCCACTTTTTGTGATGATTTATCTTTCATATCCATGCGGAAACATCAATATTTATTTTAGAAGCGACAACTGTGAATTTATTGTTTTCATATCATTAATGACTGATGTATGTAAAATTGTATCTTGAATTGTATGTACAGGATCCTCAATCAGAAAGAAAATGGGATTAAGTTTCACCAAGCTTTTTAGCAGGCTATTCGCCAAGAAAGAAATGCGGATTCTGATGGTCGGTCTTGATGCTGCTGGTAAGACCACTATATTGTACAAGCTCAAGCTCGGGGAGATTGTGACAACAATTCCTACTATTGGTATGTCCTTACTCGCATAGTAAATTCTCCTACGATCTTATTAGATTGTCAATGCGAGCTATTTGCTGTTTGTTTGGCAAAATTTGCTGAAGCTTTGTATAGCCTATAGAATATTTTTGGACGCCTTCCCTATTAAAGCATAAAACGTAATGGGTAAGAAAATAGTGTTTAAATGATTTCTAGGGAACTACATATAACATAGTTAAGCAAATAAGTTTTGTTAGTGTTTCTTTCTAAAAAAAAAAATGTTTTTGAAAATTACTAAAAAATCCTTTAAATTACTCAAACAACATCGACAAGCCCCCACCCTCTTTCTAAAACTTGCTCATATATAATTCCCTATTTCAACTTTTGCGTACTGTATAATCAATCTCTGTTTTTTCATGTCTTTTGTTTGGTCAGTTTGAAGTGCAAAATATTCAGAATATAGGTATCAAATGTCTTTAAAAGATTGTCAGAGTAGAGGACAATGAGAATCATTCAAAAATATGATGGATTACCCCACTTATAAAATATATATATATATATATATATATATATATATATATATAATGGATTACCCAACTGGAATGTACCTTAATTGTACAATAGCATAACTAGGCCTGTTCATCAGTAATTATCCGGACCGGATCGGTATCTATCAAAAAATGGGTACCGATACCGGTACCGGTTGGACCGGTATACCGAACTGCTTAGCCGGTCCGGTACCGGTTTTTATCTCATATTGTACCGGTTGTTTTTCAGCCATTATTCCATGAAAAGTTTCTACAAATCATAAATTACAAGAAGCACATCCAACGAATATGGCAGTGGGCACCAAATATTAAGTATTAACTAATTGGATACATGTCCATTGTCTAAGCCGCCAGTCCACCACTACCAGAAGGTCCAGAACATAATATACACGTCTAGTAGCTATTACAAAATTAAATTGCAATCCAATTATCCAACCAACAAAACTAGCAAATTAACATCCATGTGAGTACCATGACTTCCTTCTACAACTACAATCCGAAATTAAAGATGTCACATGAAAGACATAAAGAGTGACAAGATAACAAATGAATTAAATAACAGCAACAACAGCAGCAGCAAGTCCGCACTCACAGTAAGAGCATTGCCTAGAAGCTGGATATTTGAGCTGAAGAATTTGAAGATTCATTGCTTAGAAGTTGGATATTTGAGTCAGATGTTAAAGTCTGTGAAGAGAAGAAACTGAGAGTAGTCTGATTAAGGAAGTAAAACTGGGAAAGTTAAGAAATTAATCTACATTGCTTTTATTTTCAAGGCATCTTCATCTTGTAAAATATATACTCCTACAAAGAGTAGTAATTGGCTAACAAACAGGTCTTGTAAGTTATATTAACGGTACTAAATTTATGTGTGGGTATGACACTCAGGTCAGGGCCATATATAGTTCTTAATTTAAGTCCATTATCAATTAAATATGATTACAGATATTTGAAATCAACACATCATTTTATCAATTATCTATCATTGTATAATGTCAGTCTAGCATTACGCAATTTGATTGAATAAACATATTAGGTTCACAAAATCAATACATCTCGATCTACAAAAATAACACCAAAATCTAGGGTTTTTTACAGAACAGATCAAGAATCACAATCGGAATCCAACAACACTCCGATCATTCCCAAAAGTAAACAAAACCCAAAATTGGAATGACTTAGTAAACAATTACAACAAATAACACGTCATAATCACATAAAACTCATCGCATGATCGCCAAATTGAAATCTTCACCAAATTAAGGGAATCACGAGCAAACCTAGAAGCTGTGGAGAAGAAGCAAATAATCAATGGAGAGAGAACGATCTGTGGATGTTTGGATGAGACTTGAGAGCAGTGAATATGGAGAGAAAACGATCTGTTGTCGATGAGACAAGTGGATGAGAACAATTTGGAGAGTGGAGAGAGAGCAGTGGAGATTGTTGATGAGAGCAGTGGAGATTGGAGTAAAAGATTTGGGAATAAATTGATCTGCTTACAATTAGGGAAATTAAAGGGCTTTATTCAATTAACTGGCACAACTGGTGCGATCCGGTACATATTGGACATACAAAATGGCTTCCCGAACCCGGTCCCGAATAAGCGGTACATACCAATTATATATACCGATGCCGAACTGGTTTTGTTTTGTACCGAACCGGCTCGAACCGGTTAAAAACCCGAATTGAATGTCCACCCCTAAGTATAACCAATTGGAATCCTTAATTGTCAATAGGATGCCCAGTAGGAATGCATAAATAGGAACTGTTATCACCATTCATCCCTATTGATGCCTAACTGAAAGAAGCCTCATGTTGTAGCTTTCTCTGGACCGCTGACTGTTTAATGGATGTTTAATTATAGTTATTAATACTTTGAGAATAAAATGATTTCTAGATTAAATAGTATGATTTCTTAATGAATAGTCTATTCTGAGCTATCAATTTTGAAGAGGAAAGATTAATGAATTTTCATTTGAAATATTACTCTTAATTTTTAATCAAATATGACTTTTCTTTTCAGCTGTGCAAGCCTCTGTTTCATTTCTTCTTCTAAGGCAACTAGCTAGGCCTGTTGAGAGCTCAGGATTGGACTTTCTTTTATTTTTTTCTTAAGAATTTTACTAGAAAACTAAAAGTTAAATTTTAATTTTTAAAAAGCTTTTGGTGAATTCCTTGTCTGGTTGCCCCAAGGGATTGGACCTGAGACCCAGCGACCACCAAACCTAGAGGAGACTGGAAGTGACACCCCTCTGCACCAAGCCATTACCCGTTGGTGGTACCAGCTTTAGTACAACATACTTGAGGATTATCTTATTTCTTGTGCTTTCATTTGGAGTTCAGTTGTAAACTGTGTTGCACAAGCTATAAGTAGCTCCTGTTTTATTTTCATTATATATGTATATTTATTACAAATTAACTCTTTATTTTTACTTAAATAAAATAATCTCTATGCTTTCTTTTTCTTGCAGAAGATGAATGGTCTCCAATATTTTTATTTTCAAGATACATTCATAATGGATAGCATGACGTGCTACTTTATAACTGTGTTCTGTAGATGATTATGATATTGTATTATGCTAACCAGTATTTATGAGACACTTCACATGTTACGTAACATAGTAACATGTGCCAGTTTACATTGGCTTTTATATCAATTGCCTACCTTAACTAAAGATGTCCATGTGGTAACAGAAGCCTGCCAGAAGGATGGCTTGCATTGGATGTGATACTTTTTTGTTTTTAAATGTCATTTTCCTCTCAGCAAGACTTATTTAATTTTTGGACGCTTTCAGTATCCACTGAAAACTATTAGATTTGTGGACAATGTTACTGTTCTACGCCATTGCCATCTTGTCTTCTGATAGAATTAGTGGCGATTATCTGCAGGCTTTAATGTTGAGACTGTTGAATATAAAAATATCAGCTTCACTGTCTGGGATGTTGGTGGTCAGGACAAGGTAGTTATCTGTTTACATTCAGTGTTTAGCTATTTAATTATTTATGGAGGTTCTACAAGCTCTACTTTTTATTAATGAAAATCTATTTACTCTTCTTACAACAATCCCTTTGCCTCCGGGCATCCCCCTTTCGGAGTCTAATTTATGATATTTATTGTCTTTCACATTGTCATTGAAGTTATCATGCATGTATATCTAACCATGAAAGTATTATATGCAGATCCGTCCATTATGGAGGCACTATTTCCAAAACACACAGGGTCTTATATTTGTTGTTGATAGCAATGACAGGGACCGAGTTGTTGAGGCTAGGGATGAGTTGCATAGAATGTTGAATGAGGTAATTCAACCCAACATTATCTTACTTGTATATTCATATATTAATTGAAGAAAACACATGTGAACTTAGAATTCTGATTAAGTTCTCCTTAAGAAGATTAGCATATATAGATCTTGCTGATGATGTGAATTTCTTGTGAAGAAGCATAACTAAAGCAGTGGACCTGTAATAATATGCTTATACAACCTCCATTCCACAAAAGAGTCCCATTTGAAAAATTACAAACTTTAAGGATATAAGATTATTCCTTGTATACCCTTAAATTTATTGTGTTTAGTTACTAGTATGGCATGATATGAAATTTCTGATGGTAAGCTCGAGAACCTTGTATAATTTTATACTGTAATCCAAAGAAATAAGACTTTTTATTCTTTTAAAAAAAGTATTGGGGGAACTCTTATTCTGTAATGATGTGGGGGTTAACAGTGTGCAGAAGTGTTTGATACATTATTTGTTTGTGTAGCATTACATTATCTAATAAGAAGCAAATGATTTGAGATTACTTGCATATAATTATTAACTAGAGGACATTTAATGATTTCTTTCTTTAGGATGAGTTGCGAGATGCAGTGTTACTCGTATTTGCAAACAAACAAGATCTTCCGAATGCAATGAATGCTGCTGAAATAACTGATAAGCTTGGCCTCCACTCCCTCCGGCAGCGTCACTGGTAAACATTCTGACCTTTTTGACCTCTAATAACTTATCAATGTGTATATATCGCCTTCTGATAATCTGTCATAGACTTTCAGTATATCATGTTTTAAGCTTGTTCTTATTTTCAGGTACATACAGAGCACCTGTGCAACCTCTGGGGAAGGACTTTATGAGGGGTTGGATTGGCTCTCCAACAACATTGCTAACAAAGTAATGCTCACTTACCCCAACTTGGGTTGTTGAGGAAAGATAATGGTGAAAGGTTATTTGTGTAAATTGGTTTCTTCTCTTTTTCTGATATATTCCTTTTCGTCACAGGCATGAGTTGTTGCAGATGGAGTGATTCTGGATGCAGGGATATTTTATCCAAGTCTATTTTCTTTTTCTTTCCCTCCCCTGCCCTCGTATTTTCCTCCTATAGGCAATGTTTGACCTTGAATTTTAATTAAAGTTGATCTGCTTTTCGTTTAGAACCTGTAGTATTGTTGTCCAATTAGAATGGTTTTGGTATAGTTACTCTGCAATCATTTTTGTAGCTTTGGGCGTAAGAGCAAGCTATTTTGGTGTTTTGACACTATTTCGATTCTTTTCTCACATTAGTTCGTATGGGATGTTCCAGTGAAAATAATTTAGTGGTGTACTCTAATATTCCGGCTTGTATTGAAGGCTTATTAGCAAATGATGTTGAAGGGACTTGGCCGTCCAATTCCAAATTTATTATGGTTTATTATGTGTAATGTATATTTAGTCTATAGCCTGACTCGACATACATTACACAAATATCTCGCATTTTTACCAAAAAGAGATATTTAAACTCCTCCGAAATCCGAGCACTATCACTAGGCTGGTCGGTCATATAATAAAAAACAATTAGATTCTGTGTGTGTTTATTTGGTTCAAAATGTTATAAGGCAGTTATTTTTAAAAATATTTTTTTCAATTTATTATCATCAAAATTAATTAAAGTTAGGATTGAATTCTTTTATCTCTGATTTAAATACTCGTATATTAGATATCGGGTATTAAATTGGATTCATTTGATCAAAAAAATGTCGGGTCAACCAATTTTAGAACATTTTATTGCCATTCAACAATTTCATATTTGACAAAACAAAATAAAATCTCCTTAAATTGAAGCTCTTATTTCATTATTGCAATGCCAACGTTTCGTCGCGTGCTGCACCTAAATCCTACCACCTACCGAACTAGACGACACGGAAGTAATAAAGCCCTCTTCCATCAGACAGTCAAAAGTCAACAAGAGCTTCCAAATTCCAGATTCCATATTCGTTTGAGTTGGAACTTGAGAGAGGAGAGATGGAGGTGAATGGAAATAGGGAAGAAGAACCGGCGGAGAGAGATTCGGATATTACGTTGTTGATGAAGTCGCCGCCATCATCATCATCATCATCAGTCGATCAAGTTTCGCATCTGGCTCTGGACATTGGAGGTAAAAACGTTTGCCCCAGATTTCCGCCAGAACCTCTTTTGTACCGACAATTTCTTTAATTACACTACTTGTAATTAACATTTCATATTCAATTAATGAGTTTCCATAATTTTTGGTATCGATGCTGTGATCTGATGCCTCGCCGTTTTCGCAATTAAATTTACGGTTCTAGAATATTTTGTACTATAATGATGATGATTCTATTTGGAAATCGCTACTGCCATCAACATTTATTATTTCCAATACAAATTGCAACTGTTTTAAGTGCATATTTGGTTTGTAATCACATTTGGATCAAAGACGCTTGGAGGTGTTTTATGTTATTCTGCTGCTTTAAAGTTTGTCTAAATTTAGTTAGTTTCATTCTGAGGAGTAGGAGTATTTTGCCTTTTCAGTGGTTGTTAAGAATATTGAAAAGTTAATTACTGTAGTAGGCAAATATCCTGGAGAAATGGGAGAAAAGGAAAAATGGATCAAGCTATATGAGGAAGTATGCCCTTGTATGATCAGACTATCTATAAAATGAACCATACTTAGTACCAGTATTACAAGTCTTACTGTTCATTCTTAAAATTATTTACTATCCTATGAATGTCGGATGCTTTTAAATTCAGAATTGCTTTGTGGATCCCATATCTCAAATATTCATATGCAGTGTTATACTTGTAAGACTTGTGGTGTGGTACTGTGGTGTTGCTAGCTAAACTGGCTTCAAAAATATAATGTCAATATTTTGTGATTTATTACTCCCTACATCTCAATACAAACTTCCTAATTGTGTTTTACAGGCTGATTCAAAAACCAAAATTTTCCCCATGTTGCAGCTTTATACCTTCTAAATTTTCATTAATGCAAGTATTTCAATTTAATCAATTACAACTTTCTAAGACTATAATGATGATATTTTTTTTTCCAATAAATATTTCTCCCTTTTTACACACAAGAAAAATATGTATGTACAAGTACTTATTTTTTTAGATTTCCAACTAATTTGAGGGTATTTTTGGAAATATTCGGCAAATATATCAATAATTGTGGAAACAATACATTTATTTTGGGACAACCCGAAAAGGAAAGTAGGACGTTTAATATGGGACTGAGTGAGTATTTCTCATGAAATTCAAAAATGAGCTTGATCGTGTTTTTTTGGGATTAACTAATGTAGTAGTGATTGTGTATATGATTTCAGGCTCTCTCATCAAGATGGTCTATTTCTCAAGCAATAATCATTGCTCCTCTGATGATCAAGAAAATAGGTCTGTAGAGGAAAGTCACGAGGTTTCTAATGGTCTTGGGAACTGCCATATTCTAATGGGCAGGCTACATTTTGTGAAGTTTGAGACCAGAAAGATCGATGATTGCTTGGAGTTTATTTCATCCAATGAGCTTCATAACCATGGTATTTCTTTCTCGTGATTACGGAAAGTTAAAATGGAATATTTTATAAGGTAAAATACAAATATATTATATGTAAAGTCTTATTTTCAAATCATGATGTCTGCGTTAGTGACCCACTGAGATCAGCTGAGCCCAGGGGTGGATGGTGGTAGAGGGCAGCAAGTGCCTATGCTCACTTTTTTTTATAGGTAAACTCAAGGGGCAGAATTTATAAGTTAGTAAACTCACATATTAATAAAAAAGTTAAACTTGGTGAGGCAAAAGAAAAAAAATTCCATTATAATCTAATTTTTCAAAGTATGTTTACAGCTTACAGAAAGTTAGAGAGGGATGATAGCTCATAGACTTGAAAAAATTTAGTTCTAGATCCGCCCCTGGCTGAGCCAATCATTTTTTTGTTCAAACCCAGCTTGTTGGATTTAGATTGAACCTGTCCTAAGCTCAACGTACCTTTTTGAGATTGCTTCATACTTCTATGTAATTGACTGAGCTAAAACTTTTTTTATCAGTGCCAGTTAATTAATAAGCCTTAATTGTCATTACTTTTGCTACATGCCACCTTTCCTGCACTAATGGTAACAACTTACTTAACTCCTGGCATAAATGTGTTTTTTTACTGTTTTTTTTAATTCATATTTTATTTTCTGGGTTTTTGGAGAAGGTGGGTGTTTGGAGGCCGGTAATTAAGTCATAAGTTCCACAGAAAGTGCAAGCCAGCTAGATAAAATACGGTGTTACTCAAGTTGATGTGTTGAATATTTAACGTCAAACAATTGTTTCATCTGTTTCATTTTATCCATGGAGGGTGTGAATGAGCTGCTGTGAATTACTCAATAGTTTAAATATTTAATTATCATAAATTAATAGAGCATCAATACTTGGTGGGCACAAAGTTGGAGAAGTGAATATTTGATATTGCTTAACAAGTCAATATTTGCTTAATGAGTTTTAATATAGTATCTGGATAGCCTGGTGGATTTCGTTAACAAGTCAATATTTGTTTATTTTCAACTTTTCACTAAATAGAATGAGGAACAAAAGACTTGGTGCGCTCGTGCAAGGTATAAAAATTTATCAGAATGGATACTTACTTAATATCAATATTTCTTACAGTAACTTAAAGTTGTAGTTTTAATTTTTATGATATTGCTTTATGAGCTATCCTTTGTTTTCTTATGCATCACGATTAATTTTAGGTGATTTTCGTCATGAAGCTACTGCCAGTGACAGGAATATTATAAAGGTAAAGGTCGTTTCTGCGCATTGCCAAATTATTGAAATAATTGCTTGCTATGTGACTTGTTTTATGGGTGGCATTATAACCTATGTTTCTTGTCATCATATATATTAATCGCAAGCACAGTAAGTTGAATGGATTTCACATATGAACAACGTTCTAAAAATCCCCGCTTAGGCGCTAGGCCCCCCGTCTAGGCGCTAGTCCCCTCCTTGGCACCTCGCCTAGGCGTTAGTCCCCTGGCGCCTCGCCTAGGCCCAAGACAACAAAAAAATCCCTCCAGGAAATTAGGCGGAGTCTAGGCGGAGAGTTTTTTTATTTTAATAACTATCCAGATCTTGATATATTTATTTTTCTAATAATTTATCATATTCATAATACAAGTTGTAGCATATCAAATCACAACAAGAAGTGAACAATATCAAGTCAAAATGGATAATTTTATTACAGTTGTAATTTTTTGAACTTGTACCAACTTCAAATTATATAAATGATGATACATTTGTAATATTTAGTTTAATTCAATATAATTCTTAAATTTATGTTTAGTTTCTTAAGTTTTAATATTGAATTAAATTCTTGAAATTTTAAATTTTATTATTTAATAGCAATCTTGTTTATGATTAAAACTAATACGTTAAAAATATGTTTGAACTTGGAAAATTTTTTGTTTGTGTTTGAACTTTGACATTAGCAATATGGATATGTGTTTGAACTTTAAGCAAATGCCTTTATTATCTTTGTTATAGATTGTTTTGTTTTATATTATTGTTTTGTTTGGATAAATGTAAAATAAAATATTAAAATTGGCTTAAAATAAAAAATCCCATCCAGGCCGCCCGCCTCCCGCCTCCCGCCTCCCGCCTAGCGCCTTTTAGAACATTGTATATGAATTTGGGTCTTCCTGTTAAAAACATATTATCAGTGCTTTAATTTTAATAGGCTGGCACATGTATGTTATACATGTTTCAAAGTTTTGGCCATGATATAAAAAAAGTGTTTACTTAGCTGAAACTACTATTGTGTCAGATTCACCAATCTAATTCAGACCTTTATTTTGCTAATAGCAAGGCTTTCCACCTTATGCATCAACTGGAAAAAGGGATTTCTAATTTATGCCCGAGTGCATGATCTTCTCAAGTTCTTTGATATTCTCTACTAAAAGTACAGTAGATCACAAAGTTTTGCCTCCAGTTTGCACTTAGTATTTCCCACTACCAATTCTGATTTCCTGATCCACAGTACGTGCCTGAGCCGCTACAAGTATCTCTCTATTGTGTTGAAGTATGTAAAAATACTGGGGAGATCTTGATGTTTGAAAGTTGAATGACTGTGCACAAATGGCACCAAAACTTTTCAGGCACCATATTTTCAAATTCTCAATCTGATGCTATACAATTTTGGTTATGGCATTGATCTTTGCCAATGGCCTCAATAATTTAATGATTTAACAAGTCCAATATATGGATATATCATGTATCCGTTTCATGTAAAAGAATGGCCCCCTTTGATTTTACTCTGATCTTTTAAAATGTCTGATTACCTTTGCCTTTGGGTAATTTAGCTGGAAATTGCTATGTGATCCAATTGATTTTATAATGAATTGTTGTGAACGTTGATGATTCAGTTTCCCCTCAAGATATGTATTATTATGGTAATTCACATAAAACATGCAAGATCCTTATTAATTAGTTATAATTGTGAAGGCCACAGGTGGTGGGGCATTCAAGTTTGCTGATTTATTTAAAGAAAAGCTTGACATTAGTCTTGACAAGGTAGATGAAATGGATTGTCTCGTCACTGGTGCTAATTATCTTCTTAAGGTGGGATTCTAGTGCCACATGGCATTATTTGGTATATAAATGTTAGTATCTCTTTCTTTGAGCTATTTCATGGTTACATGCATATCAAATTGCCTTGTTGAACTTCCATTCCTCCATCAAATTTTAAGTCAAAGTCTGGATTATCCTCGAGGGTATTGTGGTAAGGTCGTATGCCTTGTGTACTATCCTTTTTAGTTTTTATTTGAAGGAATTGAAGGTTCTCCATCTATAGAAGATTCTTTCTTTTGACGAACTGCATATTCTATTTTAATTAAAAGTCTTACTGATAGAATAATGCATCTGATTGTTTCCCTTTTCTTTTTATATATTTATCTAATTTTGGATGCACATATGATTTAAAGATATATTGTCTGACATGCTCGATCGGCATTGTGACTGTTGTTTGAGTAGGCAGTTCTTGGAGAAGCTTTTACATACATGGATGGTCAGAAGGAATATGTGCAGATTAATCACAATGATCTGTATCCATATCTCCTTGTTAATATTGGGTCTGGCGTTAGCATGATAAAGGTATTTCTCTCCATTTGCTACTTCCAGTAAGTGATTAATATAAATTGTAGTGGAGTGCAAGGGTTTTGAGATATAAAAAGTAAAATACTAAGTAGATATATTAATATAAAGAGGAGAGAGTAGAAATCTTCTGCACATCTTTACCCCAATTAAATATGCAACCATAACAGATGCATTCCAATAGCATCAGTGTCCTCAGCTTTGGACCTAATCCCTATAGTCTCATGAAACACTGAATAACACTTGTATCAACTTGAAATGCAACAATATGAATTGAGCTATGGAAAATATGAAGAATAGAGAAATGGAAAATGAAGGTGTGATTGGGAGAGTTTTTATAGTTACTTTATTAGGATTTTGTGTACTACACTGCAGTCTTGCAGTGACATCATCGACCTCAAGTAGAGTCAAAAGCCACAAGCTTTACAAAAGGCGTCCCTTTTTCAACATTATATGCATCTAACCCTATTAACAATGATTGAATGACTTTTCAGTTTTCACCTTGTGCTTATATAGGTTGATGGAGATGGAAAGTTTGAGCGAGTCAGTGGAACTAGTGTTGGTGGCGGCACTTTTTGGGGTTTGGGAAAGCTTTTGACCAACTGCAAAAGGTTATCCTGAACTTCACAGTATAATCTTCAATATTCTCTAATAGAAGCACCTTCTGCTTAAGGTTCACGAATGTGTTCTTTTGTTTCAGTTTTGATGAGTTGCTGAAGTTGAGTCATCAGGGAAACAATAGAGTGATCGACATGCTTGTTGGAGACATATATGGTGGAATGGACTACTCAAAGGTATATATTCGCAATGCAGTCAGTCAGATATTAACGTTTTGATTATGGGCAGAGGTGAATTAAATAGTGGAATATAGCTCAGTGAGAGAAGAAATTGTGTTTGAGGCCTGGCTTTTGTGGTAAAGTTGCTATGTTATTTAGTTAAATTTTCTATTAAGTTTCTAGTTGTAGTTTATTATGGACCTGAGAAATAAAGAGAGAAGCTACAGATATCTACCTTGTACTGTATAAATCATAATATGAATACTGACCATGTAAAGAAACCTTTTTAACTGTTGGCCACACCTAGAAAATAAAGAATATCAGCTCCTGCCCTTGCCAAAAAAAATTCCATTTACTTCTCCATACTCCATTGTATTGAATAACAATCATCAACCATGGTAAGATACTTCTCCATACTCCATTTTATTGAATAACAATCATCAACCATGGGAAAATGTTGCCTTTTCATCCTTTCTTCTCATCATGCCTCGAAAGAATTTGGCCTCTCTCTGTTGATTCTTTTTGAAGTATATTTTCATGAGCAATATTAGGCAACCTGGATGAACCTAGTTTATGGCTGAAACTGAAGTCTAGAGAAGGTAAAGGTAACGAACTCAGTTATTTATGTTGGATAATCTAAAAAAAGGGATTTACTTGGGATTACTTAAGTATATGTAATGAAAAGATTTCTGGTCTATCTTTTAGTGATGGATTGAACTGACTTTTGCTATTAACAGATTGGCCTTTCATCCACTACTATTGCCTCTAGTTTTGGCAAGGCAGTTTCCGAAAATAAAGAACTAGAAGACTACAGATCTGAAGACGTCGCCCGTTCACTCTTAAGAATGATTTCAAATAATATTGGGCAAGTAAGTTTTAATGAGATTGACTTCTTGTCTTGTTACAAGAATTTGGTCAAATGTTTATGTGAGAGGCAGCTCTTCCCATTTTCAGAGAGCATAATGTGAAATATGACACCATACAAACAGATAGGCAATGTTTCTGATCATTCCTTTTATTGTCTTTGTCATTCAAGTTAAATGCCTAAGAATGCCCATTGACATGATATGCAGAAAAACATGTTCACATTCTCTTCCCTGCTCATCATTTTTAATCTTGGTCTCTTCTAAGGGTAGATGTTTTGCTGTCCACATGGTTGTATCATGTCAATATGCTTTCAGAATAAGGAAGGCAAATGTATTATAGGCCATACGTATATGCAGACTGTATTTGATGTTGTAATATTTGCCTGAGGAACAAAATATGAGGATAATTTCACATTATTTTTTCATAGATTCTCTAGTGTGAATACCTTCCCACCAAAAATGTTTTAGTGTTGTGTTCTGTTGCAAACATTTCTATTTCTTTGTCTGATGTTTTTCAAATTGAAGTGTTTCTGTTTTGTTAACTCAAATTTCAATCACCACAGATCGCTTACCTGAATGCTCTCCAGTTCGGTCTCAAACGGATTTTCTTTGGAGGTTTTTTCATTCAGGGTCATGTGTATACCATGGACACGATATCTGTTGCAGTCAATTTCTGGTAATTAAGAGCATTTGTCTTGTATTTATTGAAGTTTTGTAGAAACAGTACTTATTTTGTCCTTGGCAATCTAGTCATAAGGAAGCTGTATCCGAATCATGCCTAAATTCTTGAAACCACTCAATTTCCTTGCCCGTGTATATCATAAGAACTTGGAAAAGTGGAGTAAAAGTTATCACCGTTAGTTGCCGCCAAAGTGCCTATTGGGATGAATCAATAAAGCCATATATTTCTTACATGATTATAATGATTGTCATCTCCTGCAAGAGAATAGAGGGTCGGATTCCCATATTAATTACTGCAACAAACATCAATAAAATTCAGTCATATATACACATTTCTTTTCAGGTCAAAAGGTGAGGCAAAAGCAATGTTCTTGCGGCACGAGGGATTTCTTGGAGCCTTGGGTGCATTCATGAGCTATCAAAAGCACGGCCTTGATGAATTGACGGCCCATCAGTTAGTCGAATAACTCCCCAACGGTGTACAATGATGATATTCTCCTCAGCCTACTTTACTTCCACGGGACAAGAATGAAAAGAGAACTATAGAATGTAGAATGCAGCTAAGCAATTGGAAGTTTCCTCTTCTGATCATATAATAAAGCATAGACACAGCAATGTGGGCATAGCAGTTTAAGCATCGACACAGAAATGTAGACAGCAATTCTTTTTGCCAGATTTGTTAAAAGTAAGCATGCATAACTTGTGTGTAATATACTCGGAGCAGTACCTGTAATTGAGACCAGAAATCCAGAAAAGAAATCATATGTACATGCATACACAATATATATGACTAAATCATTTGCCAAGCTTTTCTGTTGATTTGAAGTGATGTTGGAGAACTTTTTAAGATTTGTTCGTGTTTTTATTTTTCCTACTTGGACAGGGATGCTAATCTCTAGCCACAACAAAATGTAATGGAACTAAAATAGAAACAGCTAGACCAAAGTTAAAATCAATTCCTGACAGGTGTTGATCTAGAAAGAAAAGTTGACTTGCAAAGCTATGGGCGATTTTGTACAGCTTGGTCATTTTATATGTCTTGCATATTTATGGGTGTTTTTATTAGAGCAATTGAGAGATTAATAAATCCCAACATAGAACAATTTCCTGAAAATGATCTTGACAGAGCCCACCACGGCTTGTTTCCGGACTATAGGATGAAATAGATGCTTGGGTAACATTAATATCAAAACAAATACATCAAACTCAAAAGACCAGATATAAAACTATGTACGTGATTTTTAACCATTACATTTACATCATTATCCTCAATTCATTATATAGTACTGGATAACATTAATATCAAATACAAATACAACCCAACAATAAAAGATGGAATATAAGATTATGTATGTGATTTCACGGTCAAAGGTGACCACCGTCTATGGCATTGCCTTGCATTTCTTCTTCGCAATGCCCATCTTTCTTTAATGTCATATAATTCATCAACTTTGCGTTCATCAAATAATTTCCCCAACATTCTGTGATCTCCAGAATTTTCAGTGTCAGAAACTCCCCTAATTCTGGCAGCTTCAGCAAGCAAATCATTTATCAGCATCTCAGTGGTTCTAATGGTTATGCCCCTAAGATACCAGGAAATTGGTGGCGGAGGGACAATAGCCGGCTCAATGATTTGCTCCAAGCTCACCATTGATCCAATCCTTCCTTTGCCTTTGGTGTATGATATATAATCCTTCAATGTCTTAGGTTTGAAGGGATGGCACAGGTTTTCATCAAGTAGTACAGGTTCCACCTTCCAGAAACCTTCAAATCTTTTCATAAATTCTGTTTTCACTTGCTTGAATTTCATCTATCAAGCATACAACAACCATAGGGAATAGTCACACTTCTTTAAGTAAAACATGGCAACAACGATATGCACAACTCTGTTTAAAACTTAAGAGCCTTCTTTGAAATGTCCTTAAAATCATATCAATACTAAGTAAAGCATTGTGTATACTTCCAGAATAAAGTTCAACATAAAATAACATAAACATGCATAGAGAGAGAATTAGGTAAGCTGAACTAACATAACTAGATTACTGTATGAACAACAAATACAGACACACGCGCATGAAACACATATAAATAGAAACTTGGTTCTTACCGAATAATCTTCTCTGTTCTGGTCAACTAAAACATGAACTAAGATTGTCCCTGACCACCAAAGAAACCTCCACAATGCTGCTTGCTCCAATTCAACCACCTGCCTTGTACCTTCATCAACCAAGACCCTTCTAGATATTACTTCCTAACAGTGAAAATGGATAGACATAGATGAGAAGAAGATGAGCATATCAAATACAATACCATAGTCAGAAAAGAGTAGACAATAATCATTTGCTGTAAAAAAATAAATTGATAGTAGCTTAACCTATTTACCTTAATATTTTTGAAGATCCTCTTATTGTCAGGGTCTGTGACAATGTTGTATACTGCATCAGGGGGTAACCCAACATTAACTTTCACACTCAGATGGCTTAGAGAACCTTTAGGTACAGTGACCTGCAAGAATTACATCTTATTCTAAATACAGGTAGTTGGTGGAATTCATGATAAATATTTACATCAGTGGCTAACTATCCTCATTTATTCACTATGATAACAAAATAGTTCAATTTCTGACGCCAAAGTTCTAAATGGTCATTATTTCAGGAAACCGCATTGATTTTACTGGTCATCAATATTACATCCTCCTTCCAACTTCATAAGCGACCACCTTTCTATTTTGGGATGTGCAAATATATTGCCCCTCAAAATCAACGTACTTTGTAGTAAGAAAGCTAAGTTGTACAAAAAGATAAAGAAAAACTTGTGGACTTCACCATTTATTAAAAGATGTGTTTGTGAAATACAAAAGAATTAACTTTTCTGACCTAGGACTATGTGCCATTTTAAAGGGGGCAACATGAAATTGGACCCCGTCAGTGTTTGTACAAGTAATTTGATGTTTATCCCACCCAAATATGTTTCAAGCAGAAGGAATGTTAATTTCTAGGGTTATCTAATAGTAAATGCACTCAGAAATGTAGAGAACACAAGCTTAAGATGCATGAAAGCTAGATCTTATTTACATTAACAAATTAAAATTCATTTTCTATACTAGTAAATTTATACTTTAGCAAATATACCTTCATCGCAGTGCTTATTTTGGATAGTCTAAGATCACTACCAGAGAAGTATTGTACATCACATTTGCTGCAAAATTTTGCTTACCTTTATATATGGCGATTGATCAGTCCAAATAGGATTCTCCTTCCAAGCTTGCAGTTGTTTCTCTAGACTGACTTCGAAGATGGAAGACGATTCTTTATGCTTCCATATGGAGATTGCTGAGGATGTCTCATGCTCAGCTTTTACTAATCTTTTGAAATATAACTGTGAGGACTTGCACTTGTTACTCACAATCACAAGTAAAATAACCATTATTTGATAACACAATTAAAAAGAATGACTGACCTTCAATCTATTATTAAGCCCTTCAGGAAGCCGCACAAAAAAGCTATACAATGCCGGTAGAGTCACTCCTGGATGTTCCTTGCTGTCATTCTTTTGGAAATCGAAGCTTGTTCTAGTTATTTTCATGTTACCCATGATATCCTACATCAATTGTAAATGCCAGTTTACACAATGTTAAAGAGTTTTCTTATTAAATTTCACCAGCATTACTAATACCAATAAGAATTCACATTTTATTGCAAAGAATATTGTTTCTGAATCAGCGGCACCCTACTCATGGAAAAGCAGAAAGTTATTTCCTTTTTAACATTTACATTTATTCTGCGTCTTCTATTTTGCTTTCCTCTCCATCACATTTTTCATGTTCTGAACATTACCTAGAAGTGTCTAGCAACTAACAAAATACAAACTTTAATGGCATCAAACAACCAGCTTTTAAACCACAGTAACACTAATGCTGAATAAGCCAGGCTGTTATGACAATCTTAAGCCGTAATGCCATCAACAAGAAGAAATCAAATTCACACATCAAACAAGTATATTCCAATTAATAAAAAACCAACGAAAAACCCATTACATAAACTTCACCAAATACCATTAGCAATAACCCTTCAACAGTTCAACACACATTTCAGCCAATCTCGATTTTAGCATAAAAAAGAAAAGATATATAAAAGTTTATAAAATGGGCATAAGCTTGAGCTCAACTCACAGGGAAACAAATCCCATAAAGATCTATAATGACGTGAAATATAAAGATAATTACAGATAATCCATGGCTCTTGAATAGGAAAAAGATAGAGAATGAAAGATCGACTGCTCTACAGACAACATAAATACATATACATATCATGAGCATAGAACTTGAGATATAGTAAAGGGATTTGTGTTCCCCTATTACCGAAGAGATCTGATTGGCAGAACTTCATTCCATTTTGAGATGCAAAGACCCCGAGACCAAGAACTTTTCAGATAACAAATGCCCTCTGTATTTTATATTTTTATTCATTTAGGGTCGGTCTTTCTCCTTTTCTCTGTTCATAGTTCGGAAGAGCAACACTAGCACGTGATCACCCGTCTGCACGTGCATGTCCTTGCCGCCACCTAAATTCTACCACTTAAGTCTTAGTCCACGTTTCCCATTCTATTCCCAATTAATCTGTGGAGTATTAGTCTATTAAGTGCGGAAGGGTGTGAACGAGTCCGATCAAAATAAATATATAGTTACTCGGATTCGATTTTAAAAATTAAATTTATATTTGAATTCGACTTAAATTTAAATTATATTTAAATTTTTTTATTTAAACTTGACTTGATATTCATTACTCGAATTCGATCTGACTCGGATCAAATTATATTTAAACTACTCGCGAGCTTCGAATTCAAACTCAAATTCAAGTCTCTTTATAATAACTACTTTTATAATAGATATAATTATAAATTGAACTTATTATTTTACTTATAAATAAAAAAAATATATTTACTATTACACTTTACAAATATAAAATCACAATTTAAAATAAAATATTAATAATTAATTATTCTAATTTTATTTAACTTTGTATATTTTATAAAAGAATGTATCGAGTATCTACTCAAATATATATCAATCAAGTATGTATCGAATCACAATCGTCATAAAAAAGTCGAGTATAACATTAATCAGATTCTACTCATATTTTTATTTAAACTATTTTTTGTATTTAAATTTGAATTATATTATTAATGAATTCGAATCTCACTCATATTTTTTCGAGACGAGCTCAAATTGAACCCGAACCGTTTGGTTCGATTTATAGCCTTAAACAGTATTTGTACCAATTTGATACGAGTAAGAGTAATATATAGTATTAGTTATAAATTTTGTGCCATTAAATTTAATTTGTCCATAAATTATACACGTAAAAGGTTACTTCGTAAAAACAAATTCGATTACTTACCAAAAAAACACAAAACAACAACAACAATTAGTTTAAAGTGTTTATGTACTATCTTTTACCTTTTAATCTTATACTTTGTCCGTCATAAAAATAATAATTTTATTTACAAAAATAATAAGTATATTTTAGAGTTCATTTTTATATATTAATAATAGTATAAAATAACATAAAATATCAAAATTAATACAAGAATTTTACTACCATGTCGTTATTACTAAATAACATTAAATCATCAAAATTAATACCACAATTATATTACCATATCGTTATTATTAAACTGAATACTCAGTATATTCACGGTTAAACATAAGAAAAAATATATATATATACATTAACATTTGTAAATTTTACAAGTAAGACTCTTTTTATAAAATAAATAGTATATTTTTTCTTTCTTTAGTATTATTATATAATTATAAATATTTATAATTTCTCATCATAAGTAGGGTTTTTTTTGTTGTTAATGGGAAAATCCGTCGTAAAATTAAGGATTAATTACATATATTAGTACCTTTTAAAAAATAATTACAAAAATAAAACACCCATAAAATAATTACAAAAATATTACACTTTTTTAATTTTATTTACAATATTATTATAATTATGAGTCCTTAATTAAAGGGATTAATAACATTAATGGGGCATGTTTTTTTAAAATGCGTGATAACCGCCGTATATTGTCTGTGTAGGACTCTTCGTTTTCGTATAATGCCCTTTACACGCTGAAACCCTCTTTTCTCTCTCATTCCGTGTTTCAGCCTCTATCTCTTTCATTCGTGTTTCAGTATTCTTCATTGTTTGTTATCGAAGTTCATAGCCATTTCGTTTTTCGCTTACGTGTTCATTCTGATTACGTGTTCTGTTTATAGCCATTTAGCTCGTGTTTTTCGCTCTACGTGTTCATAGCCATTTAGCTTACGTGTTTTTTTCGCTACGTATTCCGTGTTCTCTTTCATTCTGGTGTGGGTTTGTGTTATTTTTTATGTTTTGTATAGAATGGTCGATCTGAAAAGAAGAAGGATGGGAAGAGGAAGAGAATATCGGAGCGTGAGTCTGTCAAGGACGTGAAGAAGTTTGCTGTGGATAGGAAGGGGAAGGAAAAGGATGCATGTCGAAAATCGAGTAAGAATGAAAATAGGCTGGTGATACACAGTGATATCAAGCATTCTCAAGTGCAGTTAGATTCTGAGCTTGACGTTCCTGTAGTTAAGGCCAAAGGTCAAGTGCTTATCCAGAATATAATTCCAACACGTAGAAATTTAAAGGTGTGTTATTTTAATTTTCTTATGGTTACCATTATATAATTATTTGGTTACTTATTAGTATGTATTTGAGTTCTTGTGATATTATATTACTGTGTTACTTTTATGGGTTGGTTACTTATTAGTATGTATTTGGTTACTGTGATATTATATTACTGTGTTACTTTTATGGGTTGGTTACTTATTAGTATGTATTTGGTTATTGTGAATTTTTATTAGTATGTATTTAGTTCTTTGTAAAATAATAATTATTTGGTTACTTATTTTTATGTATTTGAGTTCTTCGTAAACTTTTAATGTTTTGGTTACTTATTAGTATGTTTGTGGTTACCGTCATTTTATAGTTTGATTCTTTATTATATCGATTTTGATTCTTTGTCATATTACGTTTTGTTTTTATTTTGTATTTTTATGCTTAATATGTTTTTTTTTAGTATACATGTTTTAATAAATTGAGTTTAGTGTATAGGTTGTTTATGTATTGGTTACCATTAAAAGATGGTTTGGGTACCATCATAGAATTATTTGGTTACTTGTTAGTATGTATTTGGTTATTGTGATATTATATTACCTGTTACTTTTATGGGTGTTACTTATTAGTATGTATTTGGTTCTTGTGATATTATATTCTATCGTGTTACTTTTTATGGGTTACTTATTAGTATGTATTTGGTTCTTTGTGAATTTTTATTAGTATGTATTTGTTATTTGTAAAAATAATAATTATTTGGTTACTTATTTTTATGTATTTATTTTTGTAAACTTTTAATGTTTTGATTACTTATTAGTATGTTTTGTAGTTCTTGTCGTTTTATAGTTTAGTTCTTTATTATATCGATTTTTCTTTCTTTATAAATTATAATTTTGTTACTATTTATATTTTTATGCTTAATATGTTTTGCCTAGTATGTATGTTTTAATAAATTTAGTTTAGTGTATAGGTTGTTTATGTATTGGTTACCATTAAAGATTATTTGGGTACCATCATAGAATTATTTGGCTACTTGTTAGTATGTATTTGGTTATTGTGATATTATATTCTTTGTGTTACTTTTATAATGATTACTTATTAGTATGTATTTGGTTATATTATATTTGTGTTACTTTTATATGATTCTTTTAGTATGTATTTGGTTAATTTATGGGTTATTACTTATTAGTATATATGTTTTTATTAGTATGTATTTAGTTTTTAAAATAATAATTATTTGTTACTTATTTTTATGTATTTAGTTCTTTGTAAACTTTAATGTTTTGATTACTTATTAGTATGTTTGTAGTTCTTAAGTTTTATAGTTTGATTTGTTATATGATTTTGATTCTTTGTCGTATTACGGTTTATTCTTATTTATATTTTTATGCTTAATATATTTTGCCTAGTATACATGTTTTAATAAATTTAGTTTAGTGTATGGGTTGTTTATGTATTGTTTACCATTAAAAGATTGTTTGGGTACCATCATAGAATTATTTGGTTACATGTTAGTATGTATTTGGTTATTGTGATATTATATTACCGTGTTACTTTTATGGGTTGATTTACTTATTAGTATGTATTTGGTTCTTTGTGAATTTTTATTAGTATGTATTTAGTTCTTGTAAAATAATAATTATTTGGTTACTTATTTTTATGTATTTGGTTCTTTGTAAACTTTTAATGTTTTGATTACTTATTAGTATGTTTGTAGTTCTTGTCGTTTTATAGTTTGAGTTCTTTATTATATCAGATTTTGGTTACGTATTACGTTTTTATTATTATTTTATATTTTTATGCTTAATATGTTTTTGCCTAGTATACGTGTTTTAATAAATTTAGTTTAGTGTATAGGTTGTTTATGTATTGGTTACCATTAAAAGATTGTTTGGGTACCATCATAGAATTATTTGGTTACTTATTAGTATGTATTTGGTTATTGTGATATTATATTACTCTGTTACTTTTTATGGGTTGGTTTTTTATTAGTATGTATTTAATTCTTTGTGATATTATATTCTTGTGTTACTTTTATGGGTTGGTTACTTATTAGTATGTATTTGGTTCTTGTGAATTTTTATTAGTATGTATTTGAGTTCTTTGTAAAATAATAATTATTTGGTTACTTATTTTTATGTATTTGGTTACCGTAAACTTTTAATGTTTTGGTTACTTATTAGTATGTTTGTAATTCTTGTCATTTTATAGTTTGTTCTTTGTTATATCGATTTTTGGTTCTTTGTCGTATTACGCTTTTATTACTATTTTGTATTTTTTATGCTTAATATGTTTTTGCCTAGTATACATGTTTTAATAAATTGAGTTTAGTGTATAGGTTGTTTATGTATTGGTTACCATTAAAAGATGGTTTGGGTACCATCATAGAATTATTTGGTTACTTGTTAGTATGTATTTTGTTTACTGGATTTAGTGTATAACACTATTTTTTGTATAAATTTTGTTATATTGGTTACTAATAACTGTTCAATTATGGTTTTGTGTATTTACAGTTATGGGATCTTTACTATGAGGAATGCAACCGAAAATTCACTGGAAAAGTAATATATTGGTGTGACATGGATGTCCCCATAATTATTGCCAAGAAATTGAATGAAAGTCAGCTGGAGAAGTTTAGGGCAACATGTTTTGGAAATTTTTTGGAGTTTGGTGAGCATCAAATGTATTCACAGATTATTCACCATGCTCTTGTAAGGGAGGTTCACCAAAGGGATGATGGTGAGATGTGGTTTTTGTTTGGGGAGAAAAGGGTTAGGTTTGGGCTGCCTGAGTTTTGTCTGATTTCTGGGTTGAGATGGCAAGGCAATGATGATATAAGTGCATATAAAGGTATGCAAAATCTGATTATTGAAAAATATTTTGGAATGTGTTGTTACTTCGTAGTAGTATAGGTAGGATATTCCTGAAGGTAGTTTTGATGACGATGATGAGGCTATTAGGATGTCATTGATTTTTTGGTGTTTAATTTTATTCTTTCAACAGTTTACGAAAATTTTGTTGATGGGGCAATGGTCAATTTTTTATGTTATGGTGATGTTAGCAGTTTTCCTTGGGGGAATGTTGCATTTGAAATGACAAAGTACTCTTTGTCAAATGCTTTAAAGGGGCATATAAAGAAAGGAAGGAGTGGTGGTTCAACATATAATTTCTACAAAGACCATTATATTAAATTGTATAAGTTGAATGGTCTTCCATATGTATTTCAAGTATTTATGTTTGAAACCATTTCAACTTTCAAAGCTTCATGATATGCAACGCACGACATCATCATCGGATGTCCGTTTATGTAGATGGAAGGAGCTAGTGAAGCCCCTTCAAATGACAAGTTGAATGATCCGGTATTTTGTTCTGGGCGTATGCGATTATACTACTAAGAATGCAATTGGTTATCTTTAGTTAATTATTTGGTTCTTGATTATTTTTGTGAAGTTTACTATTAACATAGTAGTTAGTTACCTTTATATACTAATTGAGTTCTTGATTATATTATGTGTATGTTAACAATAAAATGTTGTTGGTTACTAGAATATATAAAGTTTGGTTACCTTTATACATTTAGTTGGTTACTGATTTATATATATTTGGTTACCAGTATATATGTTTTTGTTTACTGATTATGTTTTATGATTCTTTATTTTATCTTTTTGTTATTGTAATTGTATAATGTTTGTCAGATGTTATACTGTAGTGTACTTATTGTTTTTCAAATTGAGGGTAAAAGTTTGATTCCCACGACTGAGGAGAATGAACGACTTGATTTGGGCGGGTTTCACTTTTTCAATGGGAAGGATGCTGACAAAAAGGTGAAGGATGACAACATTGGATTTGATATATCGGTCATTAAAGATGCAATTGATACACGGTTACGGCCGTTGGAGAAAAAAGTTTCTGAAATTAAGAAAGACGTTGTAAAATTGCGGGCTGATATTAAGGATGAGATGCAGATTTTACACGTTCAGATATGCAGAGACTTTAGGTTAATTATTAGAGATGAGTTACGCGGGTTCAAAGATGGTGGGGTTAAAGAAGTTGATAGTGATTCTGATGATGATTCTGATTCTGATTCTGATGAGGGTGGTGATGCTGATGATGATGATGATGGCCGATGATTACGATGAAGTGATGATGTTGTTGATCGGACATCTTTGGTGAGGTTGGTGATGATGGTTTGAAAGCTGATGAGGTTGGTGATGATGGTTTGAAAGATGTTGAGAAGAATGATGAATTTTTAAATGAAGTTGGAAATGAAGGTGATGATGTTATGCTTGAAGACCGTCATGTTGTTGAGGATGTTAAGGATGTTGTGGTTGAAAACCGTCATGTTGTTGAGGATGTTGTTGAGGATGTTATGGTTGAAGCCCGTCATTTTGTTGAAGATGTTGTTGAGGATGTTGGTGATGTGTCAGATTTTGTTAAGAAGAAGGATGGTAATGAATCTGAGTATGGTAATGAAGTTGAACTTGATGGTATGGTTGAAGAACATCATGAAATAATAAGTAATGTTGTTCAAGAAATTGTCAAGGTTAGACTTTTTTTGTTTGTTTTGTTTTGTGTTAGATGTCTTTTTTTTCATTTTTTTAAAGATCAATTGATTGTTTTGTATTTTGAACGACTTTTAATAATGATGTTGACATGCCATTTTGACATTTTAAGCCAATGTAACGGGAAAGAAATTGTTGTTTATGTTCTTCTTTGAGGTTAGTGTTATTACTGACATGCCAACTTTTTTTTTTACATGCTTTAGGTTTTATTCTTGTTTTACCATTACATGCTTAAGGTTTTGGTTATTGTTTCAATTTTACTCAGTATCCAACTCATAAATATATAGTAACCATTATAATGTTTCATAGTAACCAAAAGAGCATTAGTTAGTAACAAGTATAATGTTTTATAGTAACCAATAATGCATTAGACAGTAACTAATATAGCATTAGACAGTATAATATTACCAATACATAATTAGTTAATGTAACAAGTATAATGTTTCATAAGAACCATTACAAACATTAGGCAATGAACTAATACAACAACAGATTTTTATGTGAAAATATAATTGTTTTCGTTATATTTTCATCGTCATTTGTAAAAGGGAAAAAGTTTGAGGCGAAAAAGCAAATCAGATTGGATGAGATGGTTACGACTACCCAGGATATAGTCCAGTGTGATGAATTGGAGAAGAAGCGTCAGTAAGTCGATGGCGGACACAATGCGTGAACATTTAAAGAGTCTTTGTTCTACGGTCTCCATATCTGAGAACATTTGGGTCTACTGGGTTATCGTCTAATGCATGGTGCTAGTCAAAGAGTTGTTGTTATTTCGCATTTTCCAAGGTTTGCATGGATATCTTAGTCCAAATTTGAAGAGGCGTTGTTTGAGCGATTGGTTTTAAAATAGGACTTAACAACGAAAAAGGTTTGTTTTTATTGTTAACAATGCTATAGTTTTTTTATGAAACAAATAAATTTTCTTTTTGGGTAGTGTGTATATTAACATGGTGATTGTTAATGTCAACGTGTATACTAATATGTTTTTATATTGAAGGAGGACAAATTTCCTGGGAAGAATGACATTATCGAACCTGCTTTTGTATTTGGGTCTATCCCAATTTCATCTAAAATGTGGTTTTATAAATTAAAGACTCCTGGGCAATGGTTAGACGATGATGTGAGTTCTTTTTTTTTAAATTATGTTTCTATATTTATGGTTACATTATTTATTTGTTTAAGTAAATAGCTTTAAAGGTGTTGATTCTTGTTATATATCTCATTTTATTCTTTGTTATATATTTGTTTTTGTTACTATTATATTAATGTTTTGTTACTATCATACAACTATTTGGTTACTATTATATAATTGTTTGGTTCTTATCATAAATGTTTTATATATATTTGGTTACCATCATATAAAATGATATGTTAATATTTAAGCATGTTTTGGTTGCTTTATGATATAAGTGGTTTGGTTACCGTCATATATATGTTTTGTTATTATTATATTATTGTTTTGGTTACTAATATACAACTATTTGTTTACTATTATATAATTGTTCTGTTACTATGATATATGTTTTATATATGTTTTGGTTGCAACATATAAATTGATATGTTACTATATAAACATGTTTTGGTTATTTATGATATAAGTGGTTGATTCTTGTCCTTATAATGCTTTTTATTCTTGTCATATAACCTGTTTTTGTTACTATTATATTATGTTTTGGTTACTATGTTACAAATTTTGTTTGGTTACTATTATATAATTGTTTGGTTACTATTATATATGCTCTATATATGTTTTTGTTACCATCATATAAACCGATATGTTGATATATAAACATGTTTTGGTTATTATGATAAAAGTTGTTGGTTACTATCATATAACTTTGTTTTGTTAATGTCATATAAACTGTTTTGTTACTATCATATTCTTGTTTGGTTATTATATTACAACCGTTTGATTACTATTATATAATTGTTTAGTTACTTATCATATATATATATATATATATGTGTGTGTGTGTTAGTTAGCATCATACATGTTTATGTTTTTTTTAAATTATGTTTTTATAGTTACTGTTACATTATTTAGATGTTTAAGTAACTAGCGTTAATGATGTTAGTTACATTGATTACATAATGTTATTTTTCAACACTATTAATTTTTTTTTTTGTTCAAAGATATCAATGTTGCATTATATTACTTAGTAAATTGGCTGTACATTACGTCACTGCGTATAAGGGCAACGACTACGGATTGTTGGTTCCATGCCAAGATGACCTCTCTTTTTGAAGAGTATACAAATAAAAATGCAGATAAGCGTGTGTTGTCTGGGGAGGGTGATGTCGCTGAGTACATTCATGGACTGTTTATGGATGTAAACACACCATGGAAAAATGTTGACTATGTTTTGTTCCCCATACATATGTCATCACCGGACCATTGGTTTTTGTTAACGTTTGATGTGCATCGTAGACGTCTAACTGTTTATAATTCTCTGCAGCCCAAAAGAAAATCCATGCAAACAAAAATCATGGATGTTTGTGAACCTTATATATTTATTCTTCCCACTTTATTGCGCAAGATTGGATTTTGGAGGGATAGGAGTGACATTGACTTTAGCAGCGAACCGTATCGCAATAAGCAGGAAGATGACATAATTGAGTTAGAATTTGCGAGTCTGTTCTGAACAAGTGGATGGGTAAAGGGTTACATTGTTTTCAATTTTTTGAATTATTATATTTAATTATTTTGAGTTCTTGTCATATAATTGTTTTGGTTACTATGTTGTAAATATTTGGTTCTTTGTATAAACCGATATGTGTTATATATAGGTTGATTCTAGTATTGATTTTGGTTATCTTTTGTGCATTTATGCAGTGATTGCATGGTTGTTTTCACAATTTGTTTTCAGAAGCATGTCATTCATCGAGAAGATTGATGAAATTCCTATTCCATTCCCCATTCTGTTAATATCGGAAGAAGTTATGCACAAACTTATATATGCATGGAAGGAACAAACAATTGGAGGATATGAGATTATGTGAGAAATTTCCGGGAAGATTTGTTCCAGATTTTATTAGTTCGAGATATTGTTGTGTTGTCGGTTATGAATTGTGTTACAGATTTTTATTTTTTAATACACACAACAATTTTGTATGGTTCATAAAGGATGATTACTTGAATCTTATATAGATGGGATTTCATATGTTATTATAATATCGCTTTTGGAATTAATTTTGTGTGTTGTTGGTATTTGATTCGTTTTAAATATGTGTTTGCTACATTATATTGAAATGTACAAATTGGTAACCAAATATATATAAAAGGGTAAGCGACTAATGTTTTGATAGTAAAGAGATATACAATATTATTTCAGACATATAACACATTGTTAAATGTATCGGGACATATAATTATTGTTAAATGTATAGGTGAGAGTATACATTAGTTAACAAAAAATTGCTTTGGTGATTGTTATCTAAATATTTGGTTACCTATTTGTTATATTTTGTTTATTGTTATAACAAATAAGTAACCAAATAGTTTACTCTTATGGTCACCATATTATGTTTATACAAGTAAACAAATTGTAATAAAATTTGATAAAATCATTATATATCGCTTAACATAAATATATGTTAACAATATTTATTTTAGTTTGTATCAAAACAGTTATAAATTTGTATCACGAATGTTATGAATTGTTAAATGTATGTGTTTTTTTAGTGTATCATCATGATGGAAACACATTAATTTTAATTAAGAGATTTCATTTTTATATATGATGGTCATTTGTATAACTATCATATTAAATTAAATATATTTTTGAGATGTTCAGTTGGTATCCAAATTGGTATATAAGAGTAACCATTTGACTTTATGTTAGTAACCAAATAATTTACAATTTATATTTGGAATAATTGTCAAGTAAATAGTGTACTTTTGTGGGTTCCCAATTGTATTGGCAACTCATAATGAATTCAGAAATCAAATGCTTTAATCAATAAAAATGTTGGTTATTGTATAAAATCAAAAATGTTACCATCTATGTGGTTTATGGTTAATGATAGTAAACAATTATATATATATATATACATGTATCTACACTCTTAATGTAAATGCATTATATCAGGGTTTTTTTGGTCTTAAAATCGGGGGATTATTGCAGGTTTTCCTATTGTGTCCTTTCTCTTGGCACCTACTGCATTTGTTTTGAATTTTGATTTCAGATCCGTGTTTGTACCTCCCTACTTTTGGTCTTCCAGTTGGTTTTCTTGTGTTCGGTGGTTTTACAACCATATTTCTTACTTCTTCTGGTACATCCCAATTTTCTTTGTCATCTAACGGCATGATTGAAGCTGAATATGTGTCGACCAAAGTTGTTTTATAGTATTTTTTGAGCAAAAATCATAACAACTCAAATTTAAGCATTACTCATAATTAAGCACGACATGAGACATGGCATCTCATGGTACTGAAATTTTTCACGTGTGCATGTTCTTTGGTCGATGTCCACAATATATTGTTTGGCGACATCGTAAAATGGTAAAAAATCACTAAGTTTGATGTCTCGACCTACATCACAAATTAAGCATTGTTAGAATAAAATACAACCGGAATCATTTTCATTATCTGAAAAAGAATACATATTAAATCAAACAACTCAATGTTATAATTACAAAACAAGTAACTAAGCATTAACCAACTTAGCGAAGAACATTATAATTATACTGAGTAACCAAATAAGCATCGATTAGTAACTAATATAATGATACTATCAATAACCAACTCAAAGATTATCATTTTAATTATTAAGAGTAACCAAACAAGTATCACTTAGTAACTAATGTAATGATACATAGTAACCAACTCAAAGATGAGTAGGTAACCATTGTAATGATATCGCGATAAGCAATTAAGTATTAATTGACAACCAATATAATATTTCATAGTAACCAAGTTACCATTAGCCAATACACAAGTTATTATTAGTTAGTAAATATTATAGTGTAGCACAGTAACCAAATCAGCATTAGACAGTAAACAATTCAACATTAATTAGTAATATTATGCAGTATTAATAAGTAACCAATACAATGATACACAGTAACCAAATCAAAGTGTCAAGTAGCCATTATAATGTTTTGCAATAAGCAATTAGGTATTGGTTAGTAACCAATATAATATTACATAGTAACCAAGTTATCATTAATCGATAAACAAGTCGATTATTAGTCAAGAAAATATTATAGTTTAACGAGTAACTAAATCAACATTAGTCAAGAAACAATTCAACATTAATTAGTAATATTATGCGATGTCGAAGAAAGCATTATTCAAGAACAAATACAATATAAAAATTAATGCAATAAATTATAATTTGTATTTGTTACCTTAAGTTTCCTTGATTTAATGATATTAGATTGCAATCTTTCTTCAATTTGTTGTGGAAAGTGTTGTGAATGTTGATAGGGTCACTTGTTTGTTTGTGAAATACCATCTTTGAACCGTGACAACGTAGGCATTCAATCATTGATGCAATCGGAAGATCCCTAATCATATTAATTTCGTTGTTAATAGATTCGGTGCGGTGTTTTGAAGTCATTGTTGAGTATCTGCTTACAGTCCCATGGAGCCTGGTGCACTTTTCTAACTTGACCTCTTCCTCCAAATATGTCCTTATTCGAGGATCAATGGCATCAAGTTCAGCCATGTGTTTATTGAATTGTTCAATGTTGTATGCTCTACATGCCCCGTTGTAAGCTTGTTTAAGTTCTTCTCCTCTCTTTTTGAATTTATTTTTATATATTTCAAGATATGGTATGTGCAGAAACATGCATGACATCCGAAACACATAATTCGATCCTTGTATTATTGCTTCATGTCTATATCTCAAACAATGCATTGGCCTTCCCTTACTCCACAAAGCGCCTCATAAATTCATGAAAAACCATCTCCAAGATAATTCATTTTCATTGTCAACCATTTGCAAAAGCAATCGAAACAATGTTTGGTTTGCATCTTGTGTGGTGCTTATATCGAGATTGTCCTCCGTAAGTTGATTGTATGAATGTGCCATCGATTACAATAATTGGAAAGCAATGATGCCATGCTTGAATGGATGCTCCTATGGCAAAGAATAAATATTTGAAACGAGCATTTGTTTCCAACTCGAGAGTCGTGATGTGAACTGTTATAAAACATCAACATTATCAATAGAATTATAAGTAGTATAATGCTACAGTAACCAAGACATCATTAGACAAAGAACCAAATTATTGTCATACAAGAACCAAGAAAAACATTGGACAATATAATTTTATACAAGAAAGCAAGACAAGAGTGAGCGATAACTAATGTATTTAATGTCAAGATCCAAGTCAACATTCGTCAAAGAACCAATTATCCAAACATTAGCAAGAACTAAAAGCGATAAGGAATATATTGTTATATAGTAACCAATCAAGAACCAATATATTGTTACACAATCAAGAATCAATATCTTGCATTACACAATAACTAATACAACATTAGTCATGAATCAATAAAACATTAGACAATGATAATGTTACAAAAGTAACCAACATATTTATTACGAAGAACTAATACAAGATTAGATAGTATAATGTTTTTCAAAGAACCAAGACAACATTATACAAGAAGAACAATAGATATTTCTATACGATTACTAAGATATCATTATACGATAACCAACGATTTAAATGATAATAACCAAGATAGCATTAGACAAGAACTCAACATATTGTCTTCACAAAGAACGAAAGACAAAGATTAGATAGTATAATGTTTTCAAGAATAAAGACACCATTATACGATAAACAACATATTGATATACGATAACCAAGATATCATTAAAGCGATAATAAACAACATTACATTCAAGAACCAATGTATTTCTTTGAGTAAACATTAATATAAAAAATCGAGAGAACTCATTTAAAATTATAAATATGAGGTAGGTAACCAATGCACATTATAGCAACCAAATCAGTTGAATTGAGTAATCAACTAATCATGAAAAATAATAATGTGTTTTAAATTGTTACCGGATTTGTTTTCTAAAGACATGTGTAACCATGATGGGATCAATGAGTAGTCGTGTGGATTTCCTCTTACCTTTTCTTACGCTTTCTCCTTGATCTCCATGCTTTTTGGTAAGAGATAGACACATTATATTCTGTCATCATGTCCTCGACAATATCGGTTGGTGTATATTTTTCTTCAAATTTGTTAATTTATGCATTATGCATTCACGACATTCAACTCACTTTATTTGCTTATTCGTGGTCTCCCAAAGAATACGTTGATCGAACACGCGTGAATGTCATTGAATTCCCTCACCTTGAACATACCGGTTTTTTGAATACTTGATGCTCTCATCTTCCATTTGCAATTTTCATCATCTACGCACACTAAGACAAAGTCTCTATGACTGCTCGTTGAACTTTGTGTCAGTCTATTTTTCTTGATTGAATCAAATTCATTGATTGTGATAGGATTTTTTGTCTTTGTAGGTTTGATGTAATTTTACTTCACGTTCATTCGGATCTGTTATTACATCATCATATCGTTCTCTTCATGTATGATTTATGTCGTCATTTATGCATCTCGTTGTTGTTCCATAATTTTCATTGCAAGGTGATCGACATATTACGTTCAATTTAGGAATCTTGTGTTGCTAGTGTAACTAGTCTTGAATTCCTTGTGTTGATCGATTGGCGTTACATCGTGAACAATGATTCTTCTATATTTGTCAAGTTACGCAAAGATTGTCATGCTACCGCTTCTTTTCCAATATCTATAATCGGTAGGGAATTTCCTTGTTCATCGATTTTTAACGACTTCAATAAAGAATCTCAATGTTGCTTCATCTGATATACAGATTGGTGGAATGTCGTTTTTGATGTGAAATTTGATAGACAATGTTGTTGTGTTTGTGTCTATCCGTAATGCAATGATGCATATCATGTTTTGCATTTCTCCGAATCAACAAGTTGAGGGAACTTGGCGACCCCAAAATAGGTATACATCACCTATTCGAGGTTGTCAATACATGGTGCGAAACAACTACAACTTTATTATTACAACAAGAAAAGCGTGAGTTTGAATACAAATATTATCTTCTGATAATATCTATACTCAAATAAATCCTCATCACATTTATTGATACATTATTTTACAAAATGGTGAGGACTACTAAACAATCCTTTCTAAAACCTTCATTCCATACTTGAGGCCTCGTACTCGCTATATTCTAGCCTCCGAAAAATGGAACAAAAGGAAAAGGGTGAGCTCAACTAGCTCAAGAAAGAATATTATGACTAAGATAATATACAACAAATTATCGTTAGTCTTCAACGAGAAAAAATCTAATAGAATACAATAGACAACAAATTTTAAATCAATATTCGCAGTGAAATAATAATTCATTAGAAGAGTTAAGTAGAAATGCAAACTACTATCTTCTATGTATGAATTTAAAAGTTCATCGCCTATCTTTTATCCACAGAACATCAATCAATATACATCTGAATCAAATATTCATCTTTGCACTGAGGCCAAAGATATTCATCGATTAGTCATATTCATTTAAACACTGCTCATCTTTGCTACTACTGGGCGAAAGATATTCTTCAAAATCATTCATCTTTTGCTGTGGGCCAAAGATATTCTTAAGAAATCATTCATCTTTTGCACTCTGAGCCAAAGATATTCTATAATATCATCATTTAAGACCGAGGATGATGAAAATATTTTTTTTTTAAAGCGAATCGATTGAAACAAAATGACAAGGATTAAGGATTAAGGATTAAATACTTGGTTTTATCCACGTCCAAAAATACCTCAAAAATAATCATAGTGGTGTAAAATTCAAGAATGATCAAAACATGGATACAATCGAGTTAGTATCCGTAATAGATGTTTTAGACGAAAAGAAGAAATTTTATTTTTTGGTGAATAAGATCAGATATCGTGAATAAAGGTCAGATACGTGAATAAGAACTCAAACCAAAAGATAGAAATTCCACAAAACATCTTCACGCTTACATGAATAAGAACTTTAGTGAATAAGAACTCATGAATAGTAACTCATGAATAAGAAAGCTGAATAGTAACTCATGAATAAGAATCTCATGAATAGTAACTCGTGAATAAGAACTCATGAATAAGAACTCATGAATAACCCCCAACATGAAAAAGTTCCAAATTTGATAAAACTTCGGATCAACATTTCAAAGATAATGATATTGAAGAAATAATATCATTTGAGAAGAAAATAACATCCCTTACCTCGAAGATCGGTCTTACAAATTTGAAACAATTGGATATAGGCTATGACTTGGACTTGCACAGTATAGTAATACTCAAAGTATACTCAAAATACTCACAAGAATACGCTCGATAATATAGAGAGAAAACTTGATTTTTGGTGTGATTTTCAATTCTAACCCCAAGACACCTATTTATAGGAAAATGCTTAGAACACCAAAAGCGAAAATTTAATAAAATAATAATATAATTAAACAAATTCAAGCCCACCTTAGACCAACTGAATTCAGCACATTTATATCACATGTGGGATTGCAAAAACGTTTTCTTAAATAAAACAATTAAAACTTCCAAAAATTAATTATTTAGAACTTGAGCTTCAAAAATTCATAATTAATAGCCCTTTCATCAGAAAATTCGAATCTCGCGAGTTTTATAGGAAATTCAATTCTCTACAACTTTTCTTAGAAGAAAGTTTTCCAAATTCAAATGAAATCGTATTCAAATCCACAAACGGACAATTTTACGTGCTATAATCAAATTTCGATCAATAATTGGGGTCCACCGACATTTTTAACATGTTTTAAACATTTATTGCAACAAAAATACTCTTCCTCCTCGCATACTCATATATCCCACATTAGTTTGTAAAATATCATAGTTAATATATTATTAAAATAATATATTTAAATGAATTATTTTATCGAAAAAGATAAAATATTAATTTTCAACAATTGTCATTTAAAAATTTTCTCCATCTATATCCACATAAAATCAATATTTTCCTCATCATATAAATCAATAATTTAATTATTCACAAATAATATTCTGAAATCACAATATTGTGACAAGAAGCGGTTCAGAGGAGAGGGGCTTTCCGATAAGAATTTCTTCTTCTTGGCGGCAATTGATTAGGTGAAACCTCTCCTTGACGAACTTTCTAGACATTGCCCATAATGTTATCTAATAATTGTGGCGCCCCAAAATAGGTCCATTCCATCCAACCCATTCTCGAAGTGCCAAATACATGATGCGAAATAACTACAACTTTATTATTACAACATATAAACTTTGAGTTTAAATACGAGATATTGCCATCTAGACAATATCCACACGCAAATAAATCCTCATCATAATTATTGATTCATTATTTTACAAAAATGGTGAGGACTACTAAACAACTCTCTCTAGAACCTTCATTCCATACCCATTAGTACTTTCATTTACATTACTAGCCTCCACGAGAAGAAAAATGGAACAACGAGGAAAGGGTGAGCTCAACTAGCCCGAAAGAATATTATGACTAAGATAATATACAACAAATTATCGTTAGTCTTCAATGTGGAAAAATCGATAGAATACAATAGGCAACAAATTTTAAATCAATATTACAGCAATGAAATAATAATTCATGAAAGAGTTACGTGAAATGAAATCTACTATAATCTATGAATTTAACGATCCATCATCAATATTTTATCCTCAGTAACATCAATCGATATACATCTCGAATCAAATATTCATCTTTGCACTCTGGCCAAAGATATTCATCGATTAATCATATTCATTTAAACACTGTTCATCTTTGCTTCTGATGCCAAAGATATTAATCAATCGGTCGTATTCATCTCAACACTGTTCATCTTTTTGCACTACGTGCCAAAGATATTCTTGAAAATCATTCATCTTTTACTTGACTCTGGGCCAAAGATATTCAATAATATCATCATTTAAGGCGAGGATGATGAAAAATATTTTTAAAAGCGAATCGATTGAAACAAATGACAAGGATTAAGGATTAAGGATTAGATACTTGGTTTTATCCACGTCCAAAATACCTCAAAATAATAATCATAGTGGTGTAAAATTCGAGAATGATCAAAACATGGATCTGATCGAGTTAGTATCCGGAATAGATGTTTTAGACGAAAAGAAGAAATTTTATTTTTCGGTGAATAAGTATCAGATAATCGTGAATAGTCTTGTATCATCGTGAATAAGAATCTCAAACACCAAAAGATAGAAATTCCACAAAAACATCTTCACGGCTTCATGAATAGTACTCGTGAATAGTAACTTCGTGAATAGTAACTCATGAATAGTAACTACGTGAATAGTAACTCATGAATAGTAACCCATGAATAAGAACTCCGACATGAAAAAGTTCCAAATTTGATAAAACTTTGGATCAACATTTCAAAGATAATGATATTGAAGAAATAATATCATTACGAAAAAAAATAATATCCACTTACCTTGAAGATCAAGATCTTCTAGCTTGAAACAGGATATAGGCTATGACTTGGACTTGCCTTGCGTATAGCAATACTCAAAGTATACTCAAAATACTCACAAGAATAAACGATAATATAGAGAGAAAACTTGATTTACGGTGTGATTTTCAATTACTAAACCCCAAGCACCTTTTATTTATAGGAAAATGCTTAGAACACAAAGCGAGAAAATTTAATAAATTAATAATATAATTATATTATTTTCTACACATATCTAGAATCTGATTTCAGCCATCAAACACATGCCACCTTCTAGAAAAAATAAGAAAAACGTTTTTCTAATTTTAAATATTTTAAACTTCCAAAATCAATTATTTGAACTTGAACTTGAACTTCATAATAAATAGCCCTTTCATCAATAATTCGAATCTCACTTTCATTATAAAAATTCAAACTCTACAACTTTGCGGAAGAAAGTTTTCTAAATTCAATCGAAATTGACTGAAATCCACAAACGAGGCAATTTCTGTTTATAATCAAATTTCAGATCAATAAATGGGGTCCACAGAGCATGTTTAACATGTTTTAAACATTTATTGCAACAAAAATACTCTTCCTCCTCGTATACTCATATATCCCACATTCGTTGTAAAAATATCACCATAGTTAATATATTATTAAAATAATATATTTAAATGAATTATTTTATCGAGAAAAGATAAAATTTTAATTTTCAACAATTGTCACTATAAAAATTTTCTCCATCTATATCCACATAAAATCAATATTTTTCTCATCATATGAATCAATAATTAATTATTCATAAATAATATTACAGAATCCACAATATTAATGACGAGGCGGTTCAAGGAAGAGGGGCTTTCCATAAAATTTCTTCTTCTTGGCGCTTGATTAGGTGACGAAACCTCTCCTTGACAGAACTTTCTAGACATTGCCAATAATGTTATCTAATAATATTATTGAGATAATATGAATTATTGCCGATAATAAAAAATCTTGTGTAATGTGATTATTGAAACAACAATGATATAAAATATCAACACGATAATTATTAACTTTCGATAAAATACGAGCGATAATTCTGTAACCATTATTGAGTAGTGCCTTCTTACGTAAGAATCAATAATTGGTGCAATACTGCAGTCTTCTTGTTCAACAACGGCGTCTTAGTGTGTTTTAACCACCGGGTATTCAACGATAATGTATTCTGAATAACTACGCTAGTTATTTAAAAACAACTTATTTTTATCGTTTTTCTTCATCCAATCGCTTTTATTATGGGGCCCTACACACGGTCGCTACTGTCGTCATTTAATATTCCCAAACGCATCTGAATATTCCACGACCAAACGAATATTCCCAAGCAATAATGAATATTTTATAACCACTTGCTTATTTTGAAATATTTGCGTATTTAACCCTTAACTATCCACATTAATCAAATCAACCACTTACTATTTCAAAATAATAAATAAAGGAAATTCCTTTTATTTAAAAATTTGAGGTCTTACACCTCCCTCCTTATGAAATTTCGTCCTCGAAATTGGCGTCGTCTTGCTGGTGTTTGAAAAGGTGAGATACCTCGCTTTCATTTCCGTTTCTAATTCGGTCATTTCCTCTATAGCATGATTCTTCCACAAAACTTTAACTTGTGGTATAACCAACTGCGGCAGCGTAGGACATGCTCCTTCCTATCCAAAATCTTGTGACATGTACCTCCTCTCGTACGTTAAGTCTTTCTACTATCTCGTCCAGGTTCTAACTTCTATAACGTGGTTGGGTCTTTCACATATTCTGAAATGCAGATATATGAAACACATTATGAACACGAGACATACTTTCTGGAGGTGCTTGCAAGTCTATAGGCTACATTTCCTACTCGGTCGAGAATTTGAAATGGACCAATAAATCGTGGATTGAGCTTTCCTACTCTTCCCAAATCTTGTAACTCCTTCCATGGAACCTTCGCAACAATACATGATCCCCACATTAAATTCCACGTCCTTTCGATGAAGATCCGCATAACTCTTTTATCCGATCTTGTGCCGGTTTGTATCGTTGTCGAATCATTTGGATCTTTTTCGGTGATAATACGTCTTAACTTTCGGGTCCCAACAATGTTCTTCACCCACCTCATCCCAACATATTGGAGAACGACATTTCATCCATATAATGCTTGAATGGAACCATGCCTATATTTGTTTAATAACTATTGTTGTATGAGAATTCCACCATGGCAAGTACTTATCCTAACTTCCTTTGAAATCTAGGACACGAGTTTTAATAGATCTTGAGAGTTTGAATAGTCCTCTCACGATTGTCCAGTCCAGTTTGGGGATGGTATGCTTAACTAAATCGCAAATCCGTGCCCATAGCTTTTGCAAGCTAACCCAAAATCTTGAAGTGAATCTTGGGTCACGATCCAAAACTATGGATACTGAGCATGCCATGCAACTTCACAATCTCATTCAACGTCATACTAGCAAAGCGTTCGAGGAATAAGTCTCCGTATCGGCAAAGAAATGAGCGGAACTTGGTTAATCTATCAACAATAACCCAAATAGCATTGATGCCTTGAGAAGCCGTAGGAAGACCCGTAATGAAATCCATAGTAATGTGTTCCCACTTCCGTTCCGGAATCTCAGTGGTTCACAATCGGACCCTTAGGTACAAGATGCTCGCCTTTACCGCTGGCCCGGCAAGTTAAACACATCGAGATAAACTTTGCAATCTCTCTTCATATTGTTCCACCAAAATGTATGTCTCGAAGATCACGATACATTTTAGTACTTCGAGGATGGATTGCAAATGGCGTGTGTATGCCTCCATCATAATCTTGTACTTCAAATCAGTCGTTAGGAACACAAAAGTGCAGAGTGGACTCGAAGTATTCCTTCTTCATCGATTCTAAACTCGGAATAGCTCCTTCTTGTAATTTCTTCTTCATACGCATCAATTTCAAAGATTGGTGGCTCGAAGCAACCTTAACTTTTCTATTAAAGTTGGCTCTGTCACGTTATACTTGACATCATCGCCTTTTCGTTCCGCATATGATCTTTCTACTCAACGCGTCGGCTACCACGTTCGCTTTTCCAAGATGGTATGGTTAGAATATGTGCGAAAATGATGAGCCTCTTGAGCTTCTTGGAAAATCTTCTCGCGTTCCTCGCTCCATATGAATTTTGTATCTTTCCCGAGTCATTTAAGTTAGCAGATGGCGATTCAGAAAATCCTTCCACGAATCTCAGATAATAACTTGACTAAGCTGAAAGCTACGTATTTTTGATTCTTGACTTAGGTTGCTCTCAAGCTGTGACTCGTATCCCAATCTTGGATAGCATGTCACAATGACACCTATCGATTTCTTATCGCACGAATATAACGTCCCCTACGGAGAGTGCTTTGAATTCCACGAAAGAAGTCTGAGATAAAGGCTCAGTACCAAATTTATAGTTGAATTTTAACTCCACGAAGTTCAATAGGAGCCATTCGATATGAGATTTTAGAAATGAGTTTTGTCTGGGTTCAAAGTCGATACAAAATTTAATATCGAGGCTTTGGGAGTAAGCGAAGAAATTCTTCGAATCGTCGGAAAAATCAATAACAACAAGAATATTATTCAAATCGGCGTGTCTTTATTCAAATCAATAACATGGATTAAGAAAACTTGACATCCGTAATAAGCGAATGACTTCGTAGCTTGATATGAAAATGTTTGACTCTGATGGTTTGATTGTTGAATTGAATAACGAGTTGCTTAGGAATATGAAAACTAACAACCTTATACGAAAGTAATTAATTTTGGCGTGATGAGTAGTTAACCTTAAAATCACATCAAAAGCAAATATCTCTATAGAAATAAGGTTAACGGTAATGTGATAGTACTGACTTAGATCAAGCAAGATTTTTAAACAACGGATGTAATGAAAGTTTCTCTAACGGAATCTCCATAAATAGGTCAAAGTCTAATTTCTCCGTGAGTCAAGTTCAAGCGTTGAGCGCATGAGAAGAAGAGATAAAAGAATGGGTAGGCGGGTATCTAGTAAGGTATAAACTTAGAAGAATTTATAATTAACTAACCCGATGCTAACCGTTCGGGTTCTCGCATTTTGATGAAGTCGCGACAAAGCGCTCTTCGAGAACCGTTGACTTTGACTTTTACAGGACATCCTTTTGAGTCACCATTCATTGGGTGGGTTTTGATATCGTCTGATCTCGGCGATATGTCCTTCTTTCCTGAATTATAGCGTACCTTAAAGCTGGCCTGGACGGTTTGGTGATATGTCCTCTTTCCCGCATTTATAACATATAATGGCCGGTGGTCGTTCTCCTCCACCGAACCAATTCTTTGCTTATGCGGCGTCTTCACATGGTTGTTGTTGAATCTCTCTTTTTAAAATCTCCTCATTTCGCTTCTTCTATTTTCATGACCAAGATTACCACCGGAGTGGTTCAGCCTTTGTCTGTATTCTTCTTTCTCCATTGGTTATCGTTATTCGATGACTATTATCTTGATATGATCCAGGTTATGGTCCCTCGGTTGAGCGATACTTTCGTTATCTCATTCTAACAATTTGAGCCTGTTGACAACATCCCGAATAGAGAAAATTTATGAGAAATGAGATCTTGGCGTATATGGGGTTTCAAACCTCTCGAAACATCCAGCGTCATCGTTCCTCATTCTCCACTGAATGAGGTGCGAACTGGATAACTCATGAACTTAGCTTTCGTCTTTGGGACACCGTCGTGTTATTACTGCTTCTGCCTAATAAACTCACTTCCTTCATATAGCGAATACTTTCGGGGAAGTACTTGTCATTGAGCTATTCTGAAACATCTCCCATGACATCTTTGAGTGCGGTGGATGGAGTGCGCCTACGTGATTCCCACCCGAGTGTCTGCCTCGCGCCACGGAACATAAAGGTGGCGAATGGAACTTTCTGTTCTCCGTGGCATCCCAAGACATCGAATATCTTGGTAATTTGTTTGACCAATCTCACTTAATCGGATCCGACTTTCCCCCGAAGTGCAGTGGTCTGACTCTTTAAGCTTTTGCATTTGTGACCACCGTGAATGCTATCATTTCCTCCTGTATTTTGAACACGAGTCTCCACTCGTGCGATTTTGCATGAGCTGCAAAAAACTTCTAAACATCCCCTCATTCCTCATCTCGCCGGTGGTGTTGTTACGCGGGAGGAACATTGCCGGCCTGTTGCCGCGTTCTCCTCGTTGGTGAAATCTGAGGCATCTCCACGGTCTCATTTACTCCTTTGTTAATATTCTCGGATTGACATTCTCAAATCTCTTGTCATAAAATAAAAAGTTAATTAAGGAAATCAATATATCACATAATATCCCTATATCTTGACCCGACTATGAAATAAAGCTTAGGTAGGACACCTTGGCGAAGGATTTACTCGTCTCTCCCTTCCTAGTTCTATTCCACGATCTCATGGAGATCATATCCTAAGCTACGATACCAAGCGTGGCAGCCCCCAAAATAGGTCTGTGAGACCCCAGTTTTATCAATAAAGATTTAAATTTTTGTCGAAATAATTTTTAATATTATGGTGTGTGAATTTGAGATAATATTATAGTTGTGGGTAGTATTTATAAATTTTGCAAAGTATGTCTGATGGTTATATTATATTCGATTGGTTGGGGAATATTCGGTTTAGCCTGAGGAATATTACGTACAAGTAGCTTCGATCATTAGTGGAC